>PYUH01000160.1:530324-572841 GCA_016808085.1 Suaeda aralocaspica | reverse complement strand
TTTTTTTTTTTTTTTTTTTTTTTTTTTTTTTTTACCACATCTTCTAGGTCAACACAAGGCTCCCCATGATCGATTTAGGCCTCCGAAAATTTATTATCATCCCTCTTTCCAAGATATTTCTGAAAAATTGAACAATAGCCTTTTCACTCTCACAGGACATTCTCATGGCCTTTTTAACCCGATTAGTTGCTCAAGGTTCCTATTTTGACTATACGGGCACCTTGTAATATTTTTGGCAATTTTTTTAGGGACCTCAAACCTCGAAAATATGTGAATTATACCCTTTGTTTTTTACTTCCGAAGAGATGTCCCGGGCTCTGTCTTATTTCTGCCAAATTTTTACAACACGTGTTCTCGGTTCCCCTTAATCAGTTTCAGCCTATAAAAACTTGTTGTCATCATTCCTTCTAACATATTTTGGAAGAAGGGAATATTGTAACAACCTTTTCGCTTTCCCATGATGTTCTTATGACATTTCCGATTACCTTCTCAATGTTCTTATTTTGACCATACAAACACCCTGTAAAAATTTTGGCAAGTTTTTTTGGGGACCCCGTATCCTCATAAAATCGTTAATTATATTATATTATATTATATTATATTATATTATATTATATTATATTATATTATATTATATTATATTATATCATATCATATCATATCATATCATATCATATCATATCATATCATATCATATCATATTGCCTCTAGAAGGATTTCCCGAGCTCGGTCTTGTATTTACCCAATTTTCCACCCACGTGTTGTTGGACACTACGAGACTATTATTAATGTTCTCGGCTTTTGAAAACTTGTTGTCATGCATCCTTCTTTCCAATGTATTTTGGAAGAAGAGAACTGAATTTCTTCTTTCCAAGTAAGATATTTTGGGAGAAGGGAACAACAACCTTTTTGCACATCACAGACGTACTTATGGTCTATTCAACCCTAATTAGCTGCTCAAGGTTTATATTTTGACCACACAGCCCCCCTATAAAATATTTGGCAATTTTTTTTTCGGGACCCTGTAACCTCGAAAAATTATTAATTATAACCTTTATTTTTCGCCTTTGGTGGGCTGTCCCGGGCTCGCCTTGTATTTTCACAAAATATTCTAATTCACCACAAGACTATCCATGATCAGTTTCAGCCTCTGAAAAACCTATTATCATCACTCTTTGTGAGATATTTTTGAAGAATGGAACAATAACTTTTTCGCTTTCATAAGACGTTCATATGACCTTTTCAACCCCGATTACCTGCTAAGGGTTCCTATTATGATCATACGTGAACCTTATATAATTTTTAGCAATTCTTTTTTCGAGACCCCAGAACATCGAAAAATTGTGAATTATAGCCTTTGCCTTTTGGCCTCCAGCGGGTTGTACCAGGCTACATCTTGCTCAATTACCACATGTGTGGTCACTACAAGACTCCCCACCTTAATCGGTTTCGGTCTCTAAAAACTTGTTATTATACCTCTTTTCAAGATATCTTGGTAGAAGGGAACAACAACCTTTTCGCTTCACCGGAATGTTCTTATGGCCTTTTCAACCCCTATTAGCTACTGAAGGTTCTCATTTTCATCATATGGGAACCTTGTAATTTTTTATGCAATTTTTTGGGACCCGGTAACTTTGGAAAACTGTGAATTATAGCCTTTATTTTTTGTTTATGGAGGGTTGTCCCACGCTCAATCTTGTTTTACCCAATATTCTGACCTCGTGTTCCGGGTCACTACAGGACTCTCCATGATCGATTTCGGCCTTGGAAAAAAAATTATCATCCCTTTTTCTAAGATATTTCGAAGAAGCTAACAATAATTTTTTCACTTTCCTTAGACGTTCTTTTGGCCTTTTCAACCCTGATTAGTTGCTTAGAGATCTTATTTTGGCCATACAGGCACCATATAAAATTCGGGCAATTCCTTTTTTCAAGACCGCGAACCCTCGGAAAGCTATGAATAATAGCCTTTATTTTTGGCCTTCAGAGGGATGTCCCGAGCTCCGCCTTGTTTTTACCCTGCCTTTTTACCACGTGTTCTTGGTCAACACAGGACTCCCCATGATCAGTTTCGCGCTCTGAAAACTTATTATCATCCCTCTTTTTCGAGAAGTTTTCGAAGAATGGAACCATAACTTTTTTGCTCTCTCGAGACGTTCCTATGGCCTTTTCAACCCGATTAGTTGCTTAAGGTTCATATTTTAACCTTACAGGCTCCCTTTAAATTTTTGACAATCTTTTTTCGAGAATCACGAAACCTCGGAAACCTATGAAACTAATACCCTTTGTTTTGTCCTTTGGAAAGCTGTCCTGGGCTCCGTCTTGTTTTGCCAATTTTTGACCATGTGTTCTGGGTTACTATAGGACTCCCCTTAATCGGTTCAACCTTTGAAAACCTTTTATCATCCCTCCATCCAAGGTATTTCGTAAGAAGCTAACAATAACCTTGAAACTTCGAAAATTTGTAAATTATACCCACTGTTTTTGGCCTCCAAAAGGCTGTCTCGAGCTCCATTTCATTTTTGTCCAACTTTTACACCATGTGTTCTGGGTCACTAAAGGACTCCCCTTAATCGATTTCAGCTTTTGAAAACTTGTTATCATTCCTTTTTTCTAAGATATTTTGGATAATGGGAACAATAACATTTTCGCTCTTACGATATAATCTTATGGTCTTTTCAACCCCGATTAGCTGGACAAGGTTTATATTTTCACCATACGTGCTCCCTGTATAATTATTAGCAATTTTTTTTCTTGGGACCCCGTCACCACAGAAAACTATAAATTAGCCTTTGTTTTTGGACTGTGGAGGACTTTCCTCAACTCTGTCTTGTTTTTGTCCTTTTTTCACAATGTGGTTGTTCACGTCAAGATTCCTCTTAGTCGATTTCGGTCTATGAAAAATTATTATCATCCTTGTTTCCAAGATATTTTGAAAGAAGGGAACAATAAACTTTTTATTCTATGAGGACATTCTTCTAGCCTTCAACCTTGATTAGTTGCCAAGATTCCTATTTTGACTATACAAACACTCTTTTGGCAATTTTTTTTCCCAGGATCCCGTGACATTGAATAACTATGAAGTATAGCCTTTGTTTTTAGCCTTATGAGAGTTGTCCCGAAATCCGTCTTATTTTCGCCCTTATTTTACCACATGTTTTGTGTCACCACATGACTCCCCAAAATTGGTTTAAATCTCTGGAAACTTGTAATTTATCTATCTTTTCAAGATATATTAGAAGAAGTTAGGAACATAGCTTTTTCTCTCTCAGAACATTCTTATAGCATTTTCAACCCCGATTAGATGCTCAAATCACACCATCATATGTCCAAAGTACTCAATCTTGAATGATAAATCAAATGTGTACTACAAATTTACGACCATCTAATTCCACACGAACACTACTCTGTAAATCTCAAAAAATACAATAAATTACACTTCATGTTCTGAATCCTGACTAATGATATAAATGATTATCAAATTATTATGGTACAAAATATAAGGAATCCCCGCCCGAAATCACCCAGAAAGAACGGTAAAACAAAAAAGGATCATCTTAAAAGAAAATTAAGAAAGAATTACATTAATAACTAATTAATAGCTACAATAAAACATCCTTTACAACATTGAGGATAGCGATTATTGCAACAAAGATATGTGTTCCTTTCTTTCTTCCCCTTAGGAAGCTGTCTTTCGACGGATGATTGTGTATATTAAAGCAGTATTATTACCAAACGTCGCGCAAGTATCTGGCAGTATTGTGCAAATTCTTCACCATGGCTTCTGCTTGGGTACTACCCATACCACCCTGTAAACAGAAGAAATCAACCAGTTTTAGCAGGCAGGATGAATATATATTTGGGTCATTTGTACCTTGGCCGAAACAACATTTCAAATAAATACACTTTGGCCTAAACGGCTCCACGCAGCTTTCAAAGTACTCTACGTCTCTACCAAAAGATTTTCGCATATACAGCTTTTGTACAATGACCTCGTAATGAATTCATATAATTGCTAACCAATTTACATCTTCGAAAATTTGCTTATTTATCTAACATATACCAGAAAAAATTGTCATATAATACATCTTTCTCAAGTTAATTGCCTTAGTGTCTATAGGATGACTATATTTTACTCATTTCGCACCCAGATCAGCTTACAATCAATACTCTTTGCTTACATTATAGTCTCACTCGGCCACTCACCCACCCACTCCATTCATTTTCACTGTAATTCAAAGGTGTGATTTACCTAATGGGGCAAGTACATTGAAAAATCTGTTGGAAGACTCATTATTATTATTATTCATTATACACATATATATAGAGAGAGAGTCCTTCACACAACACACACACACACACACATACACACATATATATATGAGGGGGAGGGGTGTTACTGCGCTTTAAAAGCAAGTTAAAAAAAAAAAACCTATAACCAAAGTTAAACTGCAAACAGACAACAAGAAAGATGGAGACAACACGAGGAAACGAGGACCCTGAAGATAGCAACTTATGTTGTTAATAACTTAACATGTGTGTGTGTGTGTGTGTGTGTGTGTGAGTGTGCGTAAAAATACTAGTCTCAAGTAAATGAACAAGTAGAAATACCTGCTCCTGTATAATTGTGTGAAGGACTCGATGGACATCTTTTGCCATGCCTTTGGCATCACCACAAACATAAATGTACCCTCCTTGAGATATCACACTCCACACATCCGAAGCCTAAATGTGGCAAAAGGGGGAAAAAGATTAAAAAAAACAACGGTCAAAACTTAGCATGTGTTTACATCTTGTTCAGTATCCAAACCAATCAACATTGATAGAAAACCTACCCGTTCCATCATTTTGTGCTGTACATATTCTTTTGTGGGGCCCTCTCTTGAGAAAGCAACTACTAGCTCCGAAAGTGCGCCGGTTTTGACAAAGTTCTGAAGCTCATCTTCGTAAATAAAATCCTGCACAATAATGGATGGTACTGTTAATAACATTGAAGAAAGATGCAACATAAGTGTAGAAATGGGTGAAATTTTCAAACATAACTCACCAATCTACGATTTCTACAGCCAAAAAACAATGTTGCTTGCCCAAGCTCAACTCCGTCTTCTTTCAAAGCAGATCTTTCCTGAAATTGAGAATCATGGAGAAGGTGTAAGTGCTGCAATATCAAAAGAAGGATAATCAAAAGAGTAAATATTGGAATTTGCAATATACCTGCAAAAAGCCCCTGAAAGGTGCTAAGCCAGTTCCTGGACCAATCATTATAATTGGGACTGATGGATCTGCTGGGAGTTTGAAGTTGGATTGTTTCACAAAAATAGGTGCCCAACTAGAACTATTGGTCTCTTCTTGAGATACGGCATTCTGAAAAGACCGAGAAAAAAGAGGACTTAGAATCGGATACGTACCAAAAGGTTTTATTGAGGGTTTAATTCAAGAATTTCCCGTAAACAGAAAAGGCTAACTATTTGACAAGGAAAAAGATCAATGCCAACATTACGATTCTTCATTCAGCTATTGTGTATCATACTTCACTAATTGACCAGTAAAATCCTCACAGGTTGAATCTAGCTGAATTTAGCCATGCATTATGTCATCACAATCCCCACACTTCCATCCAACACACCCCCAAAAACCAAAACAAGGCAGGTGCCAAAACTGAAGGCGGAAGAAAACTGAGATTAGACTATACTGACAAAAAATAACTGTGCTTTTACAGCATACCTTCATCCATGTTGAACATACTCCCTTATGGATCCTTCCAGTGGGCATCTTCTCAAGAACTAATGCACATGTAACATGAATTCTTGATGGGGCCACTCTGCACAAACAAGAACGCCAGACATGTTAACATAGGTATAGCACATTGGCATCCTGAAGACGAGACTTCTAATGACATGCAAATTTGAATTAAATAACCAAACTGGATACTTCAGAAAGCACCAAGAAAAATCAATCTATTCAAAGTCCCCCAACAATGAACTTCCATATAATATAAGGAGTATACGTAAAAGTTAATATTTACACTGCAAGAAACTAAGTAAACATTCAACGAATAAAAATTTAGCCAGCTGCGGCACTTGGATTTTCATGATTAACTTATTGTGAAACCAAACAAAAGTGAACTTGAAGCCAATTCCTTTAGGTGTCAATGAGCAGGTTCAGTGTACAATTAACAATCATGTAAGTTAATTTCGCAGGTAAAGTCATTCAGAAAGAGGTACAGTACCTTGGGGAGGATGAGATGGAGTAAAATCTAGGCTGCAAACGTGGTGCCACTGCAGCAAAGAAAACTCCAAGTGGTGGTTTGGCTGACGGGAACTCCGACATGACCTCAAGGAGGCTCCTCTGACTAGCAACTATCCACTGGGCATATTCATCCTGCAGAACAAAATGAACTACTTAGCAACATTACCGAAAAAGTAATTAGCATAAGATAATTCAATTATAAGCTTTATTACCTTTCCAGCAGGGGATGCAAGAATATTCAACCGTTCGGCTTCATTTGCATCAGAAGCATGAGCTGCTAAAGCAAGCAAAGAAGACTGGAAAAACCATGTGTCAGAAGAGAGATACTCATATGGAATAAGGTAGGGCAAACTGATAGATGCAATTGTGGAAACAAACCTTTTTTGGAGAGCTTAGAAGATCTGCGTATCGAGCGAGAGCCGCTCTTACGGTACAAGGTGGGAAAGGTGGTGGTAATGAGCTTCCACCAACAGGAGTGCCGTCTTCGTTTTCAGTATGGATAGAGAAGTATGTATCAGGTTTCAGTCCAAGTAACCTTTCAGCTTCCTCTACTGTCTCAACTAGATTTTCACAGTAGACACCTACATGATCCCCTGTTTCATACCTGGATAAAAAAATACACACATTAATAAGCAACAGGCAGAATAAGAAATTAGATATAGAACACAAAACTTGCACAAAAACATTAACAGACGTGTATAAAACTATAAATGCAGTATGAAAAAGGCAGGTGAAAAACATAAATGATTTATAAGTCACATATATTGGATGTATTACTTACTTGAGTCCTGAGCCAGAAATGTCAAACTCTAAATGGGTGCAAGAACGGTCTGAAGCTGGGGTATGTAGCTCCTTCTTTACAGCAACATTTGCTCTGCATGGATGTTGGGCATCAACAACAGCATGACCATTAGCATTAGCCCAGCTCCTGTCTAGCTGAGGTGCATCAACCTCATGGAATTCTACTCGATATTCTGCTATGGCAGCAGTGTAAGGAGTAGAAACAGCTACATCATCCTCATCCAGAAGCAGCCGGTCTAATTCTGGCCAAACTGATTCCTTCCTGTAAATCAACAGTTGTTTTAAGAATATTTTCAACACAGTA
Source organism: Suaeda aralocaspica (assembly GCA_016808085.1). Lineage (NCBI taxonomy): Eukaryota > Viridiplantae > Streptophyta > Magnoliopsida > Caryophyllales > Amaranthaceae > Suaeda > Suaeda aralocaspica. Next base: position 565,487 of record PYUH01000160.1, on the reverse strand, counting down.
CAAATTCATTTAGACCAAATAGAAACCAATTTCAAGACCATACCAAGCTGAAAAGTCATCTTCAATGCACTGGTCATCATCACCAAGACCAACCGGAACAAGGCGCTTTCCACCTGCAGTTGACAAAAAAGGGTCAATTCTGGCAGGTGAACGACATTCCATAATATCACAAGATTACAAGAACAACAAACAAACAACAGTTAGCACCTGAACAGTACTGTTCTCCACTCTCAAAGAATTCTTATAACTAGTTGATCTTAAATTATAAACATACTTCTACTAACTTTGGTAGTCACAAATCAATTGCATACATCATATGTCAGAACACCACAGCCGTTCAATTGGACTAATTACAGAATCTTGAAAACAGCTTGATTAATCCTCGGACCCATGACTGAATTTAACAAATTTTTAACAATCTTCTAGCATTCCCAGCATCATAGTATAAAGTATTCACTAACTGGCAAATGTCATACACCATCTCATTTTGATCAATAAACTAAGAAGGGCTGATGGTCAACATGCAAATATACTTTCCCGATTCCTCTAGAAATTACCTTCAAGAGTTCAAGAACCGACTCTATAACTTCGACTACAGTAATTGTAAGTCATAAATAATCAAGGATAAACCCACAAAATGTCCAAGCAGGAAATCCCAAAATCAGGCAAAGGGAGAAAGTAAGTTGCCTAACACAAAATAATTAGACCACTCAAGGTATTCTCATAGACTCTCTAACAGGTTCCCATAAGCAACTCCTTCCATAAATTTCATACCTAACTTCGAAAGACTAAACAACTAAGCATTCATTAGCAATTACATGTGATCTCTCAGCGAGTGACAGCTATACAATCACATTGATGACTAGCAAAACAACCAAAATATGTAAAGGCTACCTTGCTCAGCAAGAAGCTCGTCAACATCCTTGCCAACCTGTTGTTCATGGAAATAATAAATACAATTAACACCTTCGAAAGAGCAACATTTTCAAAAGAAGCATACTAAGGAGAAAAACGAAAATTATTAGTCGGAATGAAGAGAGTACCTTGTTAAAATGCTCATATTGCCTATTACCAAGTGCAAACACTCCATACTGAAGGTTTTGAAGCCACTCACCCCTGTCCTTACCCTACAACATTAACAACATACAACACCGCTTTCAATAAAAACAATATAATATACACCTTCCATCAAAGCTGTAAAATTTCCTAAAATATAGATAGGTTATATCCTTTTCTTTCGAAACATACCCCGAATTAAACGGGGTGATGACGAGTGGGTAATTTAAATCGGTATTGCATTAATGCAAGGAATGGGGCAAATGTAGCAAAGACTCTAAATTGACAAAACAAGTAGAATAACTCAAGTTTCTGAATACAGCTAATTTTATGTAAGACATCATCACCACTTGTACAACCAACATGTGAGTATCCAATCAAAAAAATTTGCTGACAACTCATTATTTAAATTTCTTATTCATCATGCAATTAACTCAAAGATTTAATAATTCAAGTCAATATTCAAAGTCCGTCCCAAAATATATGATCATGAAATGTATATATATTAAAGTATTAAACAATGTCAAATTTCTTACAATTTCATAACATGCCCCACTAAATCACTAATTTAGAATTCATAGATTGTATTCTTATAAAATACTCAAATTATTCCTTCAAAACAAAAGTAAAATAAAGTAATCATATAGTTATAACCATTAATCATATAGTAGTATAATTATATACCTCCATAAACCACTTAAAGAACCTTGCTGCATTGTCTGTTGGCTCACCATCTCCATAACTGAAAACAAAATTTCATTCATTTTAACCTCTTAAATTATCAAAAAAAAAAAAAAAAAAAATTGAAAAAAGGGAAAATGATGCATACGTGGCTAAAAAAAAGAAAGCTAAAGTTTCCTTCTTTAATTTTCTTTCATATTCTTCATCATCAGCAGCATAATCATCCTATATTCATAAATCAAAGAATCAGAATAAAATCCAAAATAAAAAGGTGAATTTCAAATGATAAAACTTTTCTATCTATCATATGATTATAATATATGTGAAATAAAAGTACAAAAAATAATCTACAATTACTAATAACATAAACAAAAGGCAAAAAAAAAAAAAAAAGAAAATGAAATGGAAAAAAGGTCAAACTTACCATATCAACAATTTTAAAAGTCGCTTTCTCATATCTTGCTTTGGCTTCCTCTACTAACGCCTACCAACCACCAAAATTCATTACAAAATAAAATTAAGCAATCAAACAAAATAAAATACAAATACAAATGAAAAATGAATTTCACACAATTTTAAACAACGTGTACAAATTAAATTCACAACATTCAAAATCCAAAATTTAACACAAAATTATAAAAATTAGTATTCTAATTTCAAATTAAGAAAAAATTTATATAATAAACCTTAGCAAATCCTTCAGCAGTTCCAGTTTGTGTACCAAAGAAAACAGTGACTTTCTTTTTACCATCATCAACTTCAACATCATCATCTTCTTTACGAATCAACGGTTTAGGAACATCGGATACAATTTTAGATGATTTACCACCGTTGGATTTCCTCCAAATTAGCAAGAAAGCAACACCAATTAATACAGCAATTGAAGTAGTAACAAACATAACTGCTTCACGGTTTTCAACTATGATCGCAGCAGCTGAAGAGTCTTCAAACGACGCGTTTAATTGCTCGAAATTTCCCTTTATTAAAGCATTCATTAGATCTAAAGGTGACACCTTTATTGAATTTGAATCCATTTTTATTGATACCCAGATGAAAATTTTAATTAAAAGACTCAAATTTGATGATACCCAAATCAAATTTGAATCAAAAGACTCAAATTTGATGATACCCAAATCAAATTTAATCCAAAAGACTCAAATTTGAAGATACCCAATTCAAATTTTGATGAAATGACTCAAATTTGATGANGAAAGCTAAAGTTTCCTTCTTTAATTTTCTTTCATATTCTTCATCATCAGCAGCATAATCATCCTATATTCATAAATCAAAGAATCAGAATAAAATCCAAAATAAAAAGGTGAATTTCAAATGATAAAACTTTTCTATCTATCATATGATTATAATATATGTGAAATAAAAGTACAAAAAATAATCTACAATTACTAATAACATAAACAAAAGGCAAAAAAAAAAAAAAAAGAAAATGAAATGGAAAAAAGGTCAAACTTACCATATCAACAATTTTAAAAGTCGCTTTCTCATATCTTGCTTTGGCTTCCTCTACTAACGCCTACCAACCACCAAAATTCATTACAAAATAAAATTAAGCAATCAAACAAAATAAAATACAAATACAAATGAAAAATGAATTTCACACAATTTTAAACAACGTGTACAAATTAAATTCACAACATTCAAAATCCAAAATTTAACACAAAATTATAAAAATTAGTATTCTAATTTCAAATTAAGAAAAAATTTATATAATAAACCTTAGCAAATCCTTCAGCAGTTCCAGTTTGTGTACCAAAGAAAACAGTGACTTTCTTTTTACCATCATCAACTTCAACATCATCATCTTCTTTACGAATCAACGGTTTAGGAACATCGGATACAATTTTAGATGATTTACCACCGTTGGATTTCCTCCAAATTAGCAAGAAAGCAACACCAATTAATACAGCAATTGAAGTAGTAACAAACATAACTGCTTCACGGTTTTCAACTATGATCGCAGCAGCTGAAGAGTCTTCAAACGACGCGTTTAATTGCTCGAAATTTCCCTTTATTAAAGCATTCATTAGATCTAAAGGTGACACCTTTATTGAATTTGAATCCATTTTTATTGATACCCAGATGAAAATTTTAATTAAAAGACTCAAATTTGATGATACCCAAATCAAATTTGAATCAAAAGACTCAAATTTGATGATACCCAAATCAAATTTAATCCAAAAGACTCAAATTTGAAGATACCCAATTCAAATTTTGATGAAATGACTCAAATTTGATGACACCCAAATCAAATTTTGATGAAATGACTCAAATTTGATGACACCCAAATCAAATTTTGATGAAAGGACTCTAATTTGAAGATACCTAAATCAAATTTGATCAGAAATTAACTGAAAGGGGCTCAAATTTGAAGAAATGATTGATACCAAGAAGCTAAAAATAAAAACTTTAGAAAAGAAATTATATTATAAGCAAAAAAAATTGGGAAATTGGATTATTTTTGTCTAAATTTTTTTAGCTAATGTGGTTGAAAGTGAGGTGGAGTTAGGAAAGACTCCTGAAGAAGAGAAAAATTAGAGGGGAAGGTTGAAGTGGTATAAATAACTAATAATGTAGTAAGAATTTGTTGGGGTTTTCATACAATAAATAGGAGGAATTAATTGAATATTATAAATAATTTAATTAATGAAATTAAAAAAAAAAATAATAAGGGTTTGTTTGGAGGAGGTGTTAAATTAGTGGGGTAGAAATTGAAAATGTGAAAATATTTGGTGATGTGAAACTAAAAAAAGGAAAGGAAGAAGGTGAAGAGAAATAGGGCGCCAACGCTCACCAACCCCCAACTCACACAAACAAACACCTCTAATAAGTCTTAAGAGAAATGACTAGTCAACCCTACCTAACACCATTTTATTATAATTAACCATGGTTAAGGAAGCCATGGTGGATATCTTTTGGCCACGTGGGCTTATTTTTATAGGTTTTTTTATAATTTATATATATATATGTAAAATTGTTTTGTTGCTTGTTTTATTTTCATTGTCATACATCATTATTGTAGGTGTTGTTGAGAAAAAATTGGTGGCTATGAATCCATGATCATTTTTCATGAAGAGTCGAGTATAATTCTCTCATTTCATTTGGCTACATATTGTACATTGATGTTAATGAGAGAGAAAGAGCCAAGGAGGTGGCGTCTTTAGATGAGAAAAAAATATGTCGTCTCACCTTGTGTGTATCACTTGTGTGACATTATTTTTGATTGGTTGATAATATTAAAATTTAGTTTTTAATTTTAAAAATGATGGGTCCTTGTATTAAAATCAATCAAAGAAATTAATTGGCAAGTAAATGGCACACAAAATTTAGGACAACAGTTTTGGGCTCTCTTTAGATTAGGCTATTAGTTAAACTTTGTTGTCGAAGATTTTAAGTTTGTGCATGATAGGTCAGTTATTCAACCCCTCTTCCCCTTTGCTAATCAAGAAGGAAATGACGAAAGTAATAAAATATATATGGGTTCAAGACTTCAAGTTATAGGAACGTCGACTATAATGATGGTTAAATTGTTGGCAAAATGTACTATATCATATATATCGTTTGGCTAAAGTTCAAAAATGTACTCTATTGTTTTTCACTTTTTGTGCTTGATTTGATTTATTTTAATGGTTTTTTTCTTAATTTATTAAACCTGTTGAAATTATTAAATATATTGGATTTAAATGAGTTTAATTTTAAGAAATAATTTAAAACTTGTCTTAGTTAGAGCTAATTAAACTTCTTAAAAATTGATTTCAACTCATCTGCACTTCATCGCTTAATGCTTTTTAACCGCTAATGAGACAATAATTTTCATTCAATCAGTCACCAAATCCAAATTAAAGCCACTTTTTTTGTACTATATAATTTACTCTAATCGTTAGATCTAAGGTTGTAAATAATTTACAAGAAAATGACATGGAAATATGAAAAAGTGATATAAGTGTTGTAGGATCAATCTTGACCTCAATTGGGTAGTCGTAGGCAATGAAGTCGTAAGTACTATATTATACCCAAAAAAATTTATAAATGAGGGGGACATATTTTTACACGCACCATGCATCCACACATTAATTATTTATCAAATTGTCACAACCTGTAACTATTAAGCATTTATCATATTTTAAAAGATATATTTATAAGTATAGTGTTTAATTTAATAATTATTAACTATCAATTTTTTATAATATATATATTTTTTTGATAGTCTCTTTTCTAATCCTTTTTACCGGACCCATGATAATGTTTTTCAAGCTTCCTAAAATTTGTGGCTAATCCTTTTTACCGGACCCATGATAATGTTTTTCAAGCTTCCTAAAATTTGTGGCTAACATTCTCAAATGTCGAGGGGATTGAGAGAGAGAGGGGTAGTTTAAGTGGTTAAAGCTTCCCTTCCGGTTTAAAGAGATCCTTAGATTGATTCTCACCTTGCCCTTTTGGCTCCTTAGCACTAAAAAAAAAACAATGTCAAGAAGATTGTCAATTTTGTCCTATGTGTTTATTTCATAACAAAAATTGTTATATTTTTGACAAGATCATATGATTAGTTCCTTTAATATAATATGCCAATTCAAATCACAAGTTTAGTTTATGCAAGTGTTAGTATAGGGAGTAGTAAACTTGGAATATGGATATTAGTTGAAACATGATTGCCATTACTTTATTTATGATCACAAATTTACAAGTGGGATAATAATTTGTCATTTGACAATATCAGTGATTGCAGTCAACCCACTACCAATTCAAGCCGCAAGTGATTGTTGAGGTGCTAGCTAGCATATTGTGGCCTTTGAGGTATGGTCTAAACATTATTATTGACTTAGATCAAAGGCCAAAGTTTACTAGGTATAAGTATATATGGAAAGATGTTCATATTTTGTTATAAAAAGTACTACACATAAGTCAATTATCAATTGTTGTTTTGGCAATAGCTGGGTGATCATATATTCGACCTAGTTAAATGTGATTTGGATGTTAAACTATGTCCAAATGATTTTACACTTACTAATTGAGATATCCGCAATTCCGCATAATGAGGTGATCAAGTGATTGTTAATGTTGGTTGGCTAATCATGGCAATCATTTACGTCACTAACTGTGATGGACCAGTGGTACATGCAAATGTTTAAATACATTGAGAATGATTTGAGTGGCAATGGTGGCGGCTACTTGGCCGATAAATGGTTGGTACTAATGAGAGCAACATTACTTAGACTTTGACTGACACAGAGTTTTGTTCGATTGTTGTATGTCTAACTCTTGGAAGTAGGGGAAAGAATAAGAGAATGAATCTTTACTTTTATAAACCTTAACCTACGAGTATTATTCATATTATGAACCTTTCTCTAAATTCAGGATAAGAACGTTATTTGTTTTTACTTAGTCGATTAACAGTTATGTACTTAACTAATACCGAAGTATTTCATCCATTGTACTATATTATTCAAGTTTCTTTTCATTTTACAATCATGCACAACTACATTGATAAATGATAAAAATAAAAGTCAATTCTACCCAAAAAAAATTGAAAGTCAAATTAATACATCTATTTGAAAACGAGTGAGAGCAATACTCGGATCCTTTGGGGTTTAGCAAACATGTCTAACGTTTTACTTTAAGAAAATCAAAACTTAGTTTAGGCCCAAAAAGTGGCATTTTAATATAATATAATTTATTTTATTTTATACGCGCATCACTCCCCCACTTTCACTCTCACTAATTTTTTTTTTTTTTCCGACTAAAAAATATAACAAATTTTTTTTAATAAATAAATAAAAATTCAAATAATTAAGAAAGTTTAGTAACTTGAAAGCTTCTGTGTTAAACTCTACTTAATAATCTTAACAATGGAAGATTCTATCCAAGTTCTTAAGGTATAAACTATTTAACTTTATTACTTCGTATTACTTTACTTCATTTTCTTGCACTTCTATTTTCTGTTTGCTGTTTTTTTTTTTTTTTTTTTTTTTTTTTTTTTAAATAGTGTGATTATTGAAATGCTGTTATTTTTCCCACTTTTTTTGAGTTTATTATTTAATTGATTGTTTTATAATTTATACAAGTATATAATTTATTTGATGGGAAATTGAATGTTTTATGTTTATTTTTTATTAAGTGTACATTTTGATGATTATATGAGGGAAAATTTTAAGCAATGTAAAGAAATTATCTTGGTCCTCTGTTTTTTCTTGCTGATTGTAAGACTAGTAAAGTAGAGCATTTTCGCATTAAGGTTGCGTTCTCTTCACCTTAAAAAAAAAATATAAAAGATTCATTTCGAATAAGTTGAAATAAATAAATTCGACAAGTTTTAACCAGGTTCAATCATGTCTAATAAGTTTCCGTTGTTTATTGGAATCCGTTCCAATTTGTTGACTAAGTTTTGATAAAGTCTAATAAGTTAAATAAGTTCCAAACTTTCAATAAGGTTTAATTAGGACTTATTAGTTCATGCAGTACTTTTGTCAAACACATGGTGGGCATTATGAATTATATTTGAATTTGGGTGTTTGCCGTTGTTGAACCCATTTGATTTCCACTAGTAAGTTGTTAGGTGATATTAAACTAGTTTACAGGTATAGGAGTTACTCATCCTATTGCCTATTGATTTTCGCCCGTTAGGATGGAACCTCTTTGAGCTTATAACCTGGTTTGGCTCCACTTCTCCTTGTTGGGCTGCCAGCCTATTTATCTTAATATGAAATTTAGTGAGATGTTAATGTGATGAAATGTAGTTTGAATGTTAATTCTTTTTTCTTAAATTTGGTTGCTAACTTTGATAGTTCATTGTTGTTTACTTGCAGCCGTCTACATCGAGTAATGTAGGTGGAATCAATGATGATTGTTTCTTGGTTCTGGAACTTCCTAAAGATGATCCTTTGTTTGAAAAGAAGACGGTGAGTAAAAGTTGATTTATTTATGGAATTTTGGCTATTTCAGTTCACCATTTTTACCTACCAAGAAAAATGATAGCCTTAAGAAAAAATAACATGATCAAATAAAGAATTTGATATGTGTAATTCAATTCTCAACTCGATAGTGTTGTTCCTTTTCACTTTTGTCTAATTGGATTAGTTAGTGGCTTTGCTATCATTAATTAGTTTATATAGTTGTTAACTTATTGAGACTTGGGGTCTGTTTACTTCAGCTTAAAATCCATTCAGCTCAGTTCCGTTCAGTTCCGTTCAGTTCAGCTCTTTCCTTATTTTGCTATTCATTAATCCTTCATAAAAAACTTTCAGTTCAGCTCAGCTCCGATCAGTTCAGCTCAGCTCCGCTCCGCTCCAATCAGTTCAGTTCAGCTATTTTCAGTTGAAGTAAACAGGCCCTTAGAGACTAAAGATGAAAGAAAGTAATGGAAAAGAGCTTGTTTTATATAGTTCTCAATTCGATTATTGTTGTGCATTTTGCCTTGATCGCAAGGGATGGAGGAGGAAAATTTATGTGGATGACCACATGGAATGATTTTTTTGGTTCATGTAGCCGACCTCAATTTTTTGGATTTGGCTTTGTTTGATTGATTGATTGATTTTGGCTGTTCAGAATCTTTGGATTAGTTGAAGGCTTGGGGAATAGTTATTTCGATGAATTTAGTTGTTAAGGTGATTGGTCGAGTGGTACCATGTAGGAACTTTAATGTCTTTGAAATGCTCAAATAGTTTGACCCATGCCCTTACTATCATTTATCTCTGGTACAATAGAATACTAAGGTTTGAAGGAATTGATTTTTGGCATGTGATAGAGTGCTGATTTAGTTGAGTTTTGAACTTGTGAAGCAAGTAATGCACTTGTTTGTGTGTGTGCAACTGATCTGTTAGTTATGTACTTATGTCACACTTGTTTTTCAGTAGTGTTGTAAAAGGATTGTAATGCTTTCACGCTTCAATATTTTCGTTGGCTTTATTATTATAAGAATTATCATGATTTTCCTATCTTAAGGCTTGTGAAATGGGTGAAGAACTATCTGCATGCTGAATTTTGGAAATATGATGTTTTGCTGGATTGTTCTTATTGCTAATCCAAGCGGACTTTTTTCTTACTACAGAAACTACTTAAAGATAAGGGCTTGGGTACAAGCGACCGTGTATACTTGAATGACTCCTCAGCTCCTGATACTGTAAATGTCAAGTTGGATGCTTTGCTAGAGAGAGCCCGGATAATTCACTTGAATGATGTATGTGGTTCAGATGATTTGGTTTTATTAACAGCTCTAATAACAACTAAGCATTATTGTAGAATCATTTGTAGTTAAGATATGGCTGTGGTGATGGTTCCATTAATATATCACCATGAAAGCTGAAGTACTTATTCTGTATCATATAAATTTTGTCCCTCTATCCTCTCTATCTTTTTTTGTCATCAAATCTCTTGACCATCTAGTAGTTCCTTTAATTCTTTTGTCAGTTAAAAACATTGTGAAAATTAGGCTAAATCCTGAAGTAGAAGCAGCTTAATTTATATTTTCCGAGGATAACAAAAACTCTACAGCTTACGATACTCAGAGACTCATAGTGATAATATTGAAAAGTTGATATTTCTTGATGCAGGTGGAGCTTTATTTTGGTCCGATGAATGTGAATACAAAAGAAGTGTTAAAGGGTGCAACAGAAGAAATGTTTAGTCCTCGAAATGAGTTGGAGGCTCTCAACTTTATCCTCTCGCAGGTTGATATATGCAGTGAGGTTTATAATGGGGTTAATGCTTCGTGTAAAGCTCTAAGAGATGCAACCGTGAGAAGGATTCACTATTTTGGAAAGAAAAACACATTGCAAACCAAGGTGGTAAATGAAGCATGTGACAGTGAGAACCATCTTATTCAGTGGGCTGAAAAATGTGGTGTCAAATCTAAGCTGCAAATCGCTTGTATGTCAGCAATCATGAAATTTGTCCTTCTCACTTGATTGCATAAATAATTTTCCCAAGTAACATCTTTTAAGACTGTCTCCCGTGGTTTTTTTATTTTGGTACAATATAGATGTTGAAGGAGCTGGAAGAGGAGCTCTAGCATCCCAAGACCTCGAGGTTGGAGATGTCGCATTGGAGATTCCTGTTTCCATTATTATCTCAGAAGACCTTGTCTACGAATCAAACATGGTATGCTGCATATTACCAAAACATTTTACATTTTATATTTATAATCTTAGTTCTGACATAAAGTGCATCAAACATCTTTTCAATTCGGAGTAAACATAATCTGTGGAAGTCGACGGTTAGGTGTAAGATTCTATACATCGCAAACTCCCTTTATACTACAGGATTACATATGATGGGGTTATTGACTTATTGCTCTGTAGATTAGGGAAATTGCTAATTTACTTTGTCTTGTCCTGATTCAGGCTCAAATATTTCAAAAGATAGATGGCATTTCTGCTGAAACTATGTTATTGTTGTGGAGTATGAGAGAGAAGCACAACATCGACTCGAAGTATAAACTCTACTTCGATTCACTGCCTGTGCAATTTAACACTGGTTCGTCTTGCTTGCTAATTTATTTATTTATTTATTTTTTTTTTTAAACTAAAATTGCAACTATAGATAAGCTAATTTCTTCACAACTTAGCTTATCTATCAGGTTCTAGCCATTAATGTTGTTTGTGTGATCACTATATCTTTGAATAGGATTCAGCTTTGGTCTGGAAGCACTAATGGCTTTAGATGAGACCTTGATCTCAGAAGAAATAATCCAAGCTAAGGAGGTACTCCAAAACTTAACATTTTTTGTTCTGACCGACTAGTCAGAGGATTTCTGAGATCAACAAGCTCTGTATAGAGTTCGAATTCATAGCAATAAACATAGATTGTATATTTTGATCAATAAGTAGATTACTGGTGTAAAGACCAGGAACCCAATATTATCAAAAATTGCCCTAAACCAGTAAATACGTAAGATTTATGTACTCTCATCAAAGTTTGCTTAATGCTACTCGTATGCTTATGCCAAATGTGTCAATGGACTTTTCACAAATATTAAGAGTGAAAGTCAAGTACCATCTAACCAATATATGTACTAGTGTAATTGGAAATTTGGAATATGGAAAGGTGCAATGGTGTAAGAACATTTACTAAAGAAACAACACAATAAATATGGATATTATTGATGACTATAAAATGAGGACTATATTTTTTTAGATGAAGAGAGAATTATAAATTTACGTCTGCACATTGTGTGGTTTCTTACATGTTTGTTAATGTGTATGTTGCAGCATTTGCGATCTGAATATGATGAGTTGTTTCCTGCTCTTTCCGATAGTTATCCTGAATTGTTTTCACCGGAATTTTATACATGGGAGCAGTATGTATGGGCATGCGAGTTGTGGTACTCAAATTCCATGAAAATTTTGTTCCCCGATGGAAAGTTGAAGACATGTTTGATCCCTATTGCAGGCTTTCTCAATCATTCTGTATGCTTAATTTTCTTCTTTCAATTGCTACTCTAATTTATTTGTTGTTTAAAATAAAAAAGGATCTCTCAATTGTAGGAAAGTTCAATTGTCATACGAACAATGTGTGTCCTGTATACTTGGGAGTAACCATTAGGTTAGCTAGTGTAAGAATGCGCCGTTTCCAGCTTGTTTATCAATCCTTTATGCTTAAAAATTTAGGATATAGGATTATTCTCTTAAAAATACATTTCGGATAATGTTTTTTCCGAAGTCTGTTTCCTTTTTTTCCCTTTCTTAAAATCAAATTCACTGCCAATATCCTTTTTAAAATTCTAAATACTCCTGTTGATCATTTTTAATTTGGTGAGCGACCCAATGAGGAGAGTTGAGTTTACTTACAACTTTACAAGCCTAAGGAGGTTTCTTCCCAAAAACCAATTGCCAACAGGAGGGGTAAACTCCTAGGTTTTATTCTCTCCTCTTTCCGCTATGTATTAATCTCACTAGTATACACATAACACATATATGGATGTCAACAACTTTTAATGAAATCTTGTGTCTCTACAGGTCTGCCCACATGTGCTGCATTATGGCAGAGTAGACTGTAATGCAAACACTCTCAAATTCCCGCTTTCAAGACCGTGTAAGAGTGGGGAACAATGTTACCTAAGCTATGGGAATCTATCTAGTTCACATCTGCTCACCTTCTACGGGTTTCTGCCACGAGAACTAAACCCTTTTGATATCATCCCACTAGGTGAAGTATCACTTATATTCTTAGTTCTGTTATGATGCTATTACAGGTTTAATTAAAATTATATACTTGTCTCTTTAGATTTTTGTAGAGTTGTTATTCTCTCTGTATTTTTTATGTTTTCACATTTTATTCCCTACCATTATCTATTGATAATGCGTGCATTATAGATATGGAAGCTTCTCCTGAGGGCTCTTCAGAAGAAGGCTGCTCAGATACTACCACACATATGGTTCGGGGTACTTGGTTTTCCACTAATACAGACATTTTTCACTATGGTCTGCCATCACCATTATTGGACTATTTCCGGAGTGCTGGGAATCCTGGCTTGAAGACCATGACATTGGTATGCCCTGCTTGTATATGATTAATCTTCACCATCAATTTGTCACTTAAGGAACTAACAGAATTAAAGCTAAGTTACAAATATGACTAATTGTAACAAAAGTAATTCATAAGATAGTGTGGTTGCATGGGGCGATTATGTAGATCAGTAGATGTAAATACTGTTGTGTTATTTTGAGGTTGTGTGGATACTGGATATAACATATACATGCTTATTTTACCCACTTTTTGTCGATTATTGTATCAGTTGCAAGAAAATTTGTTAAATGAGATAGAAATTCTGGAAAACCTTCATTCGGTTTTTGATAACATGATGGAGAAGCTTGGTGACTCGGAGATGGATGACCGGTAAGTTTCCTAACTGTTTTAATGCATATGTTTATACAAGATCATAAGATTAAAGCCAAATATTGTATTTTGCAAGGGAAAATGAAAAGTGGGACGTGCAATTAGCCAAAAGATACAAAGATCTGCAAAGAGACATTGTGTCTTCCATATTGACTGCCTGCAATACCGGATTGAAGACTGTGAAACAAGCACTTGAAAACTGATGCATGGCCGAGGGGGCGAAGGTGTTCTTAGCTAGTTGTTTTCAAACAGAAGAAATAAGAGCCCTTCCTTAAATTTTTTTTTTTTTTTNTCTGTTTCCTTTTTTTCCCTTTCTTAAAATCAAATTCACTGCCAATATCCTTTTTAAAATTCTAAATACTCCTGTTGATCATTTTTAATTTGGTGAGCGACCCAATGAGGAGAGTTGAGTTTACTTACAACTTTACAAGCCTAAGGAGGTTTCTTCCCAAAAACCAATTGCCAACAGGAGGGGTAAACTCCTAGGTTTTATTCTCTCCTCTTTCCGCTATGTATTAATCTCACTAGTATACACATAACACATATATGGATGTCAACAACTTTTAATGAAATCTTGTGTCTCTACAGGTCTGCCCACATGTGCTGCATTATGGCAGAGTAGACTGTAATGCAAACACTCTCAAATTCCCGCTTTCAAGACCGTGTAAGAGTGGGGAACAATGTTACCTAAGCTATGGGAATCTATCTAGTTCACATCTGCTCACCTTCTACGGGTTTCTGCCACGAGAACTAAACCCTTTTGATATCATCCCACTAGGTGAAGTATCACTTATATTCTTAGTTCTGTTATGATGCTATTACAGGTTTAATTAAAATTATATACTTGTCTCTTTAGATTTTTGTAGAGTTGTTATTCTCTCTGTATTTTTTATGTTTTCACATTTTATTCCCTACCATTATCTATTGATAATGCGTGCATTATAGATATGGAAGCTTCTCCTGAGGGCTCTTCAGAAGAAGGCTGCTCAGATACTACCACACATATGGTTCGGGGTACTTGGTTTTCCACTAATACAGACATTTTTCACTATGGTCTGCCATCACCATTATTGGACTATTTCCGGAGTGCTGGGAATCCTGGCTTGAAGACCATGACATTGGTATGCCCTGCTTGTATATGATTAATCTTCACCATCAATTTGTCACTTAAGGAACTAACAGAATTAAAGCTAAGTTACAAATATGACTAATTGTAACAAAAGTAATTCATAAGATAGTGTGGTTGCATGGGGCGATTATGTAGATCAGTAGATGTAAATACTGTTGTGTTATTTTGAGGTTGTGTGGATACTGGATATAACATATACATGCTTATTTTACCCACTTTTTGTCGATTATTGTATCAGTTGCAAGAAAATTTGTTAAATGAGATAGAAATTCTGGAAAACCTTCATTCGGTTTTTGATAACATGATGGAGAAGCTTGGTGACTCGGAGATGGATGACCGGTAAGTTTCCTAACTGTTTTAATGCATATGTTTATACAAGATCATAAGATTAAAGCCAAATATTGTATTTTGCAAGGGAAAATGAAAAGTGGGACGTGCAATTAGCCAAAAGATACAAAGATCTGCAAAGAGACATTGTGTCTTCCATATTGACTGCCTGCAATACCGGATTGAAGACTGTGAAACAAGCACTTGAAAACTGATGCATGGCCGAGGGGGCGAAGGTGTTCTTAGCTAGTTGTTTTCAAACAGAAGAAATAAGAGCCCTTCCTTAAATTTTTTTTTTTTTTTTAGTGTTGAGTGTTTTGCTCTCAAATTTATTACTCCCTAAATTATAGGCTTATAGAGTTATAGCATGTCTTCTTTATTTGAAATATTAGCATAATTTTTTATCGAGGGCCAACATAGAGCTAATTCAAGTATGTTCTAGATAATGGGATCTATAATACTGAAAGCAAGTGAAGCGTTATTATTTTGCTTAGAACTTTAAATTTTTTGGTGCTAAGTTTAAATGACTTATTGAGTTATAGCTCTATGAAAATACATTTATTGGCGTTAACAACAGTAAATTTCAGCCCAAGAACCTTACTAGGATCAAGCTGCTCACTACAGTAACTAGACGCAGCACAAACTAATTCTTGCCATGCACTTAATGCTTAGTTTAGGAAAGGGGATATCAAGTTAATATTTGTTAGAAACATATTATGTTTATATATGGTGGCATTTTTGTAATTTTTGATGTAGTATAAGGGTAATATTTTTAGCGATATATAACAAGTATTTGAAACTTGTAGAATAAAAAGACGAAAATACCCCTAATATTTTTTTAGTTATTTTTCTAACAAATATTAACCAACAATTCCAAACGAAATGCAAAATTTTATGACAAAATCAATACTTCGGCCCTGTTCTCCTCAACTTATTTTTGCTGATCTGAACTTATTTTTGCTGAAATTATTAACAATTTATTTAGGATTGAAACTGATTTTTGCTGAACTAAACTTATTTTTGCTGAAAATAAGTCGAGGAGAACAGGGCCTTAGTACGAGAAAGTCCAATGTGTCCTTAGTTCAAAATCCTCTTTAACATTTTAGAGGCTAAAATCGGGCGTGAAGCGTCTTGAAAAAACTTGTTACCTTCCTCTTCTGGAGATTTTTAGGAACAAGGAAAAAACAGTTTTTTCGCTCTCCCGGAACGTTCTTATGGCCTTTTCAACCCAAGTTACCTGGTCTCGATACATATTTTAATCGTACGGACACCATGCAAAAATTTTAACAAATTTTTTACCGAGACCCCATAACCTCAAAAAAAACTTGAATAATATTCTTTGTTTCAAACCTTCGGAGGAGCCGTCTTGGGCTTTGTCTTAGTTTCGTTCGGTTTTCTTAACAGATGCTTTGGACTACTGCAAGACTCCCCTTGATCAGTCTCGGCCTCTAAAAAAAGTGTTATCACCCTCCTTTGGAGATTTTTCAAAACAAGGGAAAAACAGCTTTTCCCGAGACCCCCCAAAAACTTATTATCATCCTTTTGATGGCTTTTTCACCCCAAATGACCTGGTGTCAGTTCATCTTTTGACCATATGGGCACTTTAATGCGTAACAAAAACCGGACTACAAAAAATAAGACGGAGTTTGGGATAAATCACTGAGAGCTGAAAACAAAGACTAATTCACAAATTTCGGAGGGTTATGTGGTCTAGTAAAAAATGCCAAAATTTTTACATGATGCTCTTAGGGCCTGTTTACTTCAGCTGAACTGAACTGATTGGAGCTGAGCTGAGCTGAAAGTTTTTTATGAAGGATTAATGAGTAGCAAAATAAGAGAAGAGTTGAGCTGAATTGAACTGAACTGATTTTAAGCTGAAGTAAACAGACCCTTATGGTCAAAAGAAAGCCCCCAACCAGCTTGAGGGGTTCGAAAGGTCATAATACAGTCCCACGAGAACGAAACACACTTATGTTCCTTTTTCGACAGTCCTTTGAAGGGGAATGACTAACACGTGGTCATCTACAACACGTGGTCAAAAGACAAGATGATGACAAGACAGAGCTTGGATAACCCTTCGAAAGTCGAAAACTAAGGCTATAATTCACATTTTTTGGAGGTTCCGGGCTCTCGGGAAAAAATGCCAAAACTTTGTAGGGGTTTGGAAGGTCATAATATGGTTTCGGGGAGAGCAAAACACACTTAGTTCCGTTTTTTGGTAATTCTCTATGGAGGGACGATAACAAGGTTTTAGAGGATGAAATTAAGCGTGGAACGTCCTAGGGTCGATCACCTATAACATGTGGTAAAAAGACAAGGTAAAAACAAGGCGGAGCCCGAGACAGCCTTTCAAAAGCTGAAGTCTATAGCTCATAATTTTTGTAGGTTTGGCGGTCCCAAGAGTAATTGACGAATTTTTTACATGCTTCACTTAGGGTCAAAAGAGGGCCTTCGGAAACTTTTTTAGGACTCTAAAGGTCATAAGATGGTCGTGGAGAGTGAAAAGTCATACTATTTTGCCCTTTTTCAGGAATTCTCTGAAAAAGGAACAAAACAATTTTTTAGAGGCTAATAATGAGTGTGGATGTCATGGGGTCACCAGAAGCAAATGAGTGATATTTGGGTAGAAGATGAGACGGAGTCTTAGAAGGTCCTTTGAAAGCCGAAAATGAAAGTTATAATTCACGCTTTTCGGGAATCTGAGATCTTGAAAAAATATTGGCATAAAGTTTTACATGTTGACTCTCGGATTAAGGAAAGGCCCCCAAACTTTTGGAAAAGGCTATATATCTAATAACATGGTGTTGGGTGAACAATAAAGCATCCAAGATGTATATGCTTAGGAAAAATAAGATGAAAGGTTGGATTATTGTGAGATTTTCTAAAGATGGAATTATATGGAGTTAATCGTCCAAAGGTGGAATTATTAATGTAAATTTTTTCTACTACTGTTCTCTATGTTAGTCAAATGATGTCTCAATCACTATTTAAATGATGGCATAAAATAAAAGTTGATACCAAAAAAAAAACTAGGAAAAAAATTGGAGGAAACTCGATTTATCAAAATTCGATCAAAATTAGTCGTTTTAATTGAATATCGTCAAAACTCGACTTGATTAAGGTTGAATTAACTTACACTTGACTCGAGAGAATAACAAAACAAGTGGAATAACTATAATTAACATTATACTCGAATTCGACTCTTATTATAAATCCCTATTTCCTACTACGGAGTATATAAGGATGTCAATGAGCTGATACACTCGTGAACAAGCTTAGCCAAAGGTTGGTCAAGGATCGTTCATATATAAATAAATGAGTATGAACAAAATTTTCAAGCTTGGTTAATAAACGAGCTATACTTGAACAGCTTATTACCTGGCTCATTAAAACTTGTGAACAACTCGTTCATAGCTTCTTTATAAGCTCTGTCATAGCCCGTTTATAGCTCGTTTGTAGCTTATAAAAGCACGATTTTGTAAGTTAGTATAATTATTAATTACAAACATAAATGCATTGTATTATAATTTATCCTTCTAAATTTAATTATTTGAATAAGTTGACATTGTATTAAACTTTTCACTTATATTAATGATTATATTTTTACTTTTAATAAGGAGTATATATTTTGTTGCATAAATTTTAATTTGCAAAGAGATGATTAACAAATATGTAGAAGGCTCGTTTATTCATAGTCTCGTTTACTTATAGGCTTGATTTGAGCTCGAGCTTGAAAAAAATAAACGAGTTTAAACAAGCCGAACTCGAACACTACAAATGTAAATGAGCCAAGCTCGAACAACAATTTTGAAAGCTTAGTTATGCTCGAGCTCAACTCGAGCTCAATTAATAGTTACCAAGCCTAGCTCGAACAAACTACTATTCGGCTCGACTCGTTGACATCCCTAGGAGTATATACGAAAAGACCAATACATTTATACATGCAGAAACTCAGATATAAATATTACTAGTACTTCAGTATAATGTACCAAACCCACTTGCATTAGATGTGGAAAATTGTAAATGACAGGAAGCAAGATTAGCATGTCCTACATGTACCTGAACTACATAATTAGTGCATGAATTGTTATGTATACTTTATGTCACCTAAATATGCCTAAAATTTCCACCACATGCACATTAGATTCATAGCTAACTTTATAGTTTATCCAATATCCATATATCCAGCTCAAAGCCTCAAAGGTATTAAAAAAAAAATTAAGTCTAATATATTCTTGTTAATATATATTGTCCTTTTATTTTACTAAAGTACATATACGTATATAACATAGTTATAGTATATTAGTATTCAATAGGCTAACGTAACTAAGCAATAAAGTGAATTAATAATTTAATTATGGTGCAGTATTATTTGTCAAGCGGAAAAATGTAATGTAACAATTGTGGATCATACAGGATTACATTCATACTTCCAGCATTAGTTGTAAACTTGTGGACTTGTGGCATGCCACATATCATTCCATTTGGAATAAAGGTGTACGTGGTTATTTTAATGATATAAGGTTAATAATTAACTAATGTTGATATGTGTACGTCTTTAAATTTTATGTTTTAAATTGTGCACTACAATTTCATATCTTAATAAGGATTGACAGTGCTAATAAATTTAGCCGTGAGTAAATAATAGAATGACGTAGGAAATTAAATAAAAAAAATGAAAGTGTGTGATTGTTATTGAGTATGATAGATGTGATGATGTACACTATGTGGATTAACATCACTTTAAAGAAGGTAAACATGCAATTTTTGTCGTATAAATCATTATGCATCTAATCAACTTGCTTTAATTTTAATATGTAATATTACTACTAACTTTCAAATAAAATTGTACTATTACTATTACTATTACTATTACTATTACTATTACTATTACTATTACTATTACTATTATTACAACTTATAAAGTTGTACGAGTAACATTAATCAAAACTAATAGTAACAAACATATTGATGAACATCATCATCTAACTCCAATGTAAAGGATATTGACTACGATACCTACCTACACATCACTTCTATGTTCCCATAAACATCAAAATTCACTCATTTCATCATTACTTTGTTCCCTCTTCCCTATCCTTCAATTTTGATTTTCCTTTCTTCAATCTTTTTTTTTTTTATTTTATTTTTAACAAAAACTAAATATGAAGTAAACTACATGAAAAATTAAGACATGCCACTACTTTTTTTTTTTTTTTTTACTACAAATAATTTGTTTTAGGTAGGTGTTCTAATTGAGCTTCTTGTCATTTTCATTGGAGTAAAAACAATCATCATTATCCACCACTAAACTACTCTCCTTTTCATCCTTCCTTTGAACACAACCATTTTGATTGTTATGCATCATCTCAAGCTCCCTCTTCTCCTCCTCTACTTGATCTTCGAAACTCGAATTTCGCCTTAACTTCCCTTTTTTAGCCTCAGCTCTTATCTTGAACTCTTGTAGCAACTCCGTTACCGCCTTCATTTTCTCCCTTCTATGCCTAATTAACACCTCGCTCACATCAGCCGGAGTCATCTCAGCCTTTCCTACCACTGCCTCGAATTCGGCCTTCATCCCCGAATCTAACTCCCCCTCCTCTAACCCCACATAATTCTTAAGCAAAATTTTCAATGCCTCAAAACAACACTCTTTTAAGTGTATGTGCATGTCCATTCTCCCACATCGAAGTAATGCAGGATCAAGCCTCTCTATATGATTGGTTGTAAACACAAATATTCGTTCGCTTCCACAACATGACCAAAGCCCATCCGTGAAGTTCAGTAGGCCCGACAGAGTCACCGACCCGGGTCCAGACAGCATGTCCTCCGGGCCTTGACCTGAAAAACCTGGCCCATGTCGACCCGGCTTCTCCCTCGTCTGCCGATCAGACAGGTCTATTGAGCAGTCGATATCTTCGATCACAATAATGGACTTTGAGGTTGTCTTCATTAGGAGCTTCCGAAGCTCGGAATTCGACGACACCTCAGTGATCTCAAGGTCGTAGATGTCGTAATTGAGGTAATTCGCCATAGCGGCTATCATGCTCGACTTCCCGGTCCCGGGGGGCCCATAAAGGAGATACCCTCTCTTCCAGGCCCGCCCTGTGGCCCGGTAAAAAGCCTCCCCACTAGCAAACTCCCGTAGGTCGGCCATGATCTCAGCTTTCCTCCGCGGGTCAATAGCAAGAGTGTCAAATGTCGAGGGGTGCTTAAATGGCACCGCCTCCCATGGATGTCCGGGCCGGGCTGAGTCCAGTGACCCGCCCCGGGAATTCGTATACAAAAACCTATCTTGGTTTTGTCTCCGAATTTCCCCGGCCCGAGACATTATATGATCCAAATACGGGCCCAAGATCATATCCTTGGACGACTTATTGACCCGTAAAGTAAACCCGCGCTTCTCATCGGGTACGGGCCGCCAAGAGAATGATTGGGCGGGCCGTGGGGTGACAATGTGCTCCCATTGTACGGAAATGCCCTTGAAAGTGTCAAACAAGGTGTCATTGTGGGCTAACCCAAACGTAACGGCGGAAGAGTTAACAGAGCGAGTGATGCTTAACCTTCCAGCGGAGGAGTTGACGGAGGTTAAGTAGAGTTGAACGGCGTTATAGAGCTCGTTAGTGTTAACGCCGTCAATTTCAGTGATGTCAAAGTAACAATAAGTAGAGAAGTAGTTTGAGAAACGGTTAAAGATTTTGAGAACGGTGTAACGTAATGAAGGTGGGAAAATTGTTGTTAAGAGACTTTGGCAAAATGCAACAACTCCCATTAATGATGCTAATGAGGTCCAAAATTCCCTCATTTTTCTTTAATTTGATTAGTAATAATAATATTGTTATTTTATAAAAAAAAAAATGAGTTTTTCTATAATTTTGGGTTGTTTGTGAGTTTTTGTGGGGGTGTTTAGAGAACTTATATATAGGGAAGTTTAAGGGTGGTAAATTGGTAATTATAATATTTATTTATTTTTTCAAAAAAAATATTAAAAAAAGGGTTGAAAATAAGGGAAAGTAAAGTAGAGTAACTAGGAGTAGGAATAATAATGATTTTTTATTTTATTTGAAAAAAGGAGGGGAAAGAGGAGTGTTTGGGTGGCAATGGAAGTGAAATGTAGGGAAATGAAAGAAGAAAGGAGAAAAAAAATTGAAAGAAAGAACGTACAAACAAGGGAAATGAAATGAAAAAAATAGAGCAAAAGCGTTATATAAGTAGTCAAGTGAGAGGGACATTGTATATCATCATAAGGGACAGAAAGAGAGGCATCTTTTTAGGCTGTATTTTTGTGTAGGATAGTAGGTGATAATTTTTTTTTCAATTTTTATATTTATTGGTTAAAACTTAAGATCATAGCTTCCACAAATTCCACATACGGAGTACGTTTCGTACTTCTAAATGTTTATCTCATTTTTCCGATGCAAAAAATGAGATCTTCTGTCTTTATGTTAGGGTATTTTTATTTCGACTGAAAATAGCAGAACTGAACTGAAAGTTTTTTTTATGAAAGATTAATAAATAGCAAAATAAGAGTAGCGCTGAACTGAACTGATTTTAAACTTAAATAAACAGACCCTTATTTGTTGTGTTGAATTAAACAAGATATATTTTAAAGATTTTGTAAAATAATGCATAGTAATTATGTGTCTAATTGAGGCTATGTGAATAAAGCAATGCTATAAACTATAACGTTGTGTGTAAATATTACGTATATAATATATCACCTACGACAATAATAATTTAGAAACATGGACAAAAATTGATTTATATAATTACTAACAAAAGATTCGCACCAAAATAATAACAAAAGGTTTGATTTATTATTATTAATTTTTTTTCGCCTTTTGTTTTTTTTTTTTTCCGGCCAATAATAATACATATTTACATTAGTTGGCAAACATATAAAAGCTACATATATAGGAACCTAATCAACCTATTATTGTTTGAAATGGAAGTGAAAATCTTGAAATCATCAATAATTGGAAATGAATTTTGGATTTGAGATTTGGGACCAATTAAAGGAAAGATATCATGATGATTTTTTCCCCTTACAATTGAGTTTTTATTTTATTTCATTTTTAGTTATTTTTTCATGATAAAGGTTTTGAACTTATTAGGCATTGAGAGATCAAAATCAAAGCCTGGGCTAATAAGTAATCACGTTCCGGTCAACAATTGATCAAATTGAACTTTCATAGTGAGGAATAGCTTAGTCGATTAGAGTTTCTGTTCGATTTCATGAGGTTTCAGGATCAATTCTCATCCTTGCTCAGTGGCTCCCTAGTAGCATTAAAAAAAAGGATTAAAGTTTTTCTCCCGATATTAGAAGATCATAAAATCAATTCTCATTACAGCATTACTTATCCAGTTACCCACATGGCTTCCAAACACCAAATAAAAGAAAGAAGGAAGGAATTGCAACATATAATATGTAATTATGTAAATGCCTAATTAGTACTTCCTCGTTTCTTGTTTTGATTATGCACATTATGGGCTCATAATATCTTTAATTATGTATTACTCAATAATATAAATTGTAGTACACGTATTGATTAATGTTTGTAAAAAGTTCATCTAGATAAGGCAAACAAAGCCCTACAAAATTCTGGAAAACCGAAGGATGTAATTAACCTCGAATTCAACATAGCGTATTATTTGTGATTTGTGCGCTTATGGCGGATTTAGAAATTAGCTAGTTATTATGGATTCAGGTTCGGGTTAATAAAATTTTTAGCCAATTCAATTAACTACATATTCGTTGATTTTGACAATAAAGATTATAGGGAATAAAATTTTACCTATTTAGTTTAATTTTATTATTATTATTATTATTATTAAAAAAAAACGATTAGTCTCATATACAGATGGAGTCAACTGAACTCTCACATTAGAAGGTTGCCTGACCTTGTCGATCGGAATTGTGAGCAATGGGCAGTTGAAGTATTTTACTCACTATTACAAACTTTAAATTAAAAGTAGCTGATATTAATTAAACTTTTATACCCCGTAAATTGAATAAATAACCAATATTAACATTTAAATAATTAATTAGCACATTAATCGGGGCATTGCCTGGGTGTTAATTTTTTGTTTTACATTAATGTGTACATTTAATTTTTAGTCTTGTGGAAATTATAAAAATAAAAAATAAAAACACTAACCTTTCATTTACTTAATGAGTAAAAAGAATATACATAGTATAATACTATGTAGACGTTTAATTCACCAATAAAAGTTACTTGAGATAGTAAACGCTTGAATTGATTGTAAGAGGCTATGAGTTCAAGTCTAGCTCCAATCATAATTTGTTTTGGTTAGTGACATGGTATGCTTACGTAACGCATATATACTTGGAGAGTGCCACATGACATCGCTCTTTTGAAAGGGACACCTTTGAGTACTACGTATATTTTATAGATTATCGTTCTTTTGAAAGGGACACCTTTTAGTATATTTTATACTTCATCCGTTCCCTTTTGTTTGTGACATTTTGACTTGCACATATGTCACTGCATTTGTTTGACCTTAAATATCTTTTGTTGTATATATGTAAAAATTATAATAATTAAATATTAATAACTTATTCATTGAAACGAATCAAACAAGACCCCATATGACTATATTATGTTTTATAATGTTTTATATATTGAAAGTAATTTAAAAGATTCTTCCATCCTATAAATAGTGTCAAGATTCCGAATGTAACAAATATTTAGAAACGGAGAGAATAGATTATAGATAGACTAGTGTTAAACCCATGCAATCCAAATACAACGCAGTACGAACTACGGAGTAATTCATTTTGTCATACAAACTCTTTATTTATAAAATTGTTTTCTTAAACTTTTGGAAAATTGCTATTAACTTTTAATTGGAATAGTTAATTATTGTTGAATCCATGCAATACAGCAGTAGTATGTTGTAAGTAACGTGACTATGTTATAAAATTCTGGTCAAAATCCAAAGTCATCATTTTTAAAATTGAAGATTTGAAGTGCTTATTATCTTCTCATAATCCCATTTGATACCTATAATTACTCATTAAAGTACAATCCGTTAAATAATGAAGTATTATCCACTAACAAAATTATGTTTGTACACTTTGTAGTATCAATCTCAACTTGGGTGGCTTTCTAGCTGGAAGCCAGTTTCAAGCACCCTCAAAATATGAAAAACATTTGTAAGTACTATATACTTACACCTCAAATTATATACGAAAAAAAACTTTTGTATATCCGGTGTAGACTTAAAAGATCAAATAGTATATAATGATTTAAATTAATTGTAAAATATGTCGGAGTATTAAATGTTATTTAATGGATTGGTGATAAAATGATTAGTTTATTTCGGGGGTAAATATTAATATTTTAGAATAATTTATTACTTTTAATAGTTATAATAGAGCCTGTTTATTTCAGCTGAATTGAAAGTTTTTTTTTTTAATGCTTTTTAACTTTTTAAAGAAGATTTAAGTTGAACTGAACTGATTGGAGATGAACTAAACTATAATAAACTAATTTAAAGGTGAAGTAAACGGACCCTTAATGTATACTCAATATATATTTTATACGAGTAGTTTATTCCGTTGTATTAAAAGAAGTTATGCAGGTAAGATTTAGACTGTACATTAATACTTGTTGAAGGAGATAACTAGAGATAGAGATCTCAAATTCTCAATTGAACCATGTGAAACATCTTGACCCAGTTGGTCACTTGGTCGTACCATATATATATGACTTCCATATAGTGGAGTACTTCTGTATATGAAGATTGAAAGCACACTCTTAGTTTGTGATTTTTTTGTTCTGAATTGTAACTGTAAACTGTCCAGTATTATGATATGTCACTTTTCATTTTTTTTTTTTTTTTTTTTTTTTTTTTAAGGAAAAAAAAAAAGNCCATATGACTATATTATGTTTTATAATGTTTTATATATTGAAAGTAATTTAAAAGATTCTTCCATCCTATAAATAGTGTCAAGATTCCGAATGTAACAAATATTTAGAAACGGAGAGAATAGATTATAGATAGACTAGTGTTAAACCCATGCAATCCAAATACAACGCAGTACGAACTACGGAGTAATTCATTTTGTCATACAAACTCTTTATTTATAAAATTGTTTTCTTAAACTTTTGGAAAATTGCTATTAACTTTTAATTGGAATAGTTAATTATTGTTGAATCCATGCAATACAGCAGTAGTATGTTGTAAGTAACGTGACTATGTTATAAAATTCTGGTCAAAATCCAAAGTCATCATTTTTAAAATTGAAGATTTGAAGTGCTTATTATCTTCTCATAATCCCATTTGATACCTATAATTACTCATTAAAGTACAATCCGTTAAATAATGAAGTATTATCCACTAACAAAATTATGTTTGTACACTTTGTAGTATCAATCTCAACTTGGGTGGCTTTCTAGCTGGAAGCCAGTTTCAAGCACCCTCAAAATATGAAAAACATTTGTAAGTACTATATACTTACACCTCAAATTATATACGAAAAAAAACTTTTGTATATCCGGTGTAGACTTAAAAGATCAAATAGTATATAATGATTTAAATTAATTGTAAAATATGTCGGAGTATTAAATGTTATTTAATGGATTGGTGATAAAATGATTAGTTTATTTCGGGGGTAAATATTAATATTTTAGAATAATTTATTACTTTTAATAGTTATAATAGAGCCTGTTTATTTCAGCTGAATTGAAAGTTTTTTTTTTTAATGCTTTTTAACTTTTTAAAGAAGATTTAAGTTGAACTGAACTGATTGGAGATGAACTAAACTATAATAAACTAATTTAAAGGTGAAGTAAACGGACCCTTAATGTATACTCAATATATATTTTATACGAGTAGTTTATTCCGTTGTATTAAAAGAAGTTATGCAGGTAAGATTTAGACTGTACATTAATACTTGTTGAAGGAGATAACTAGAGATAGAGATCTCAAATTCTCAATTGAACCATGTGAAACATCTTGACCCAGTTGGTCACTTGGTCGTACCATATATATATGACTTCCATATAGTGGAGTACTTCTGTATATGAAGATTGAAAGCACACTCTTAGTTTGTGATTTTTTTGTTCTGAATTGTAACTGTAAACTGTCCAGTATTATGATATGTCACTTTTCATTTTTTTTTTTTTTTTTTTTTTGTGTGTAAGGAAAAAAAAAAAGCTCTATTTTCTTAATTTTTAATTTAAGAATCGTATATTGTACAATGATTCATCAATTATTAGCATTTAAAATGATGTTAGTAATAGTTGTACACACTTGTTTATTCAATATTTTTATATTTATGCCTTTTGCGGTACTAAATTACGACTGTAATCATTGTTAATTTGAGAATAAATGCTTCTATAGTTAATTATATGCCATATGTAACTACATTCATATATACTGTTTTTGTGCGTTAAAAACTATACATCATCAACGGAGTCGTAAAAGAATAAAAATTCAAATAACAACAACAACAATAACAAATTAAAGCCTTAATTAGCTAATTTCAAAATAATTTGGGGTCGGCAAACTAAACACAATACTAATAAGAGGCCAAGAATCACAAAAACAAGAAAATTCATCTATTTGCTATTCTTTTGGTCATCCACAGTTCCTTTGTGAAATCTAGATGTGTAAATCTACTTATGTCAAGCACAAACATGCACTCGTAATACAATATTGTTATAGCATCTTCAATGTGAATTCATGTCCTATTAGATAACTTAGCTACCCACCTATTGTAAATGGGTTCGTAGCATCTTCAGTTTCATAAGGCAAAAGATAGTTGTTCCTAGACTGATATAATAAAGTAAGCTAAGCATGTCAACTCCAATTATAAGTTATCGAATATGATTCCTCAAACCGTAGTAAGATCGACAATATATATTTAATGTTAGGCTAAACAATAATAATTGGTTGGATTTGGAAATTGTTTACAAATATAGGAAGTACGTATAATATCATTGTAGATTCTCTAGTTTCATAATGCAGCATAGCAAAGCATAGTAGCTCTTCTTTTGTACCAAGAGGTGATATATGTTGGTCATAATATCAAATACTGATATACCACGTGAGTTGAAGATAGAATAATAAGAATCTGACCCTTGTCTATTTCCCTCCTTACCTTCTAACCTTTTGTCCTTTAGAAGACATGAAATAAACGGTAAAGTTCTTAATTCTCCACTCTTAGTTATCAAGATTTCACTTTAGCATACATTTTAACTGTTGAGAAATTGATTTAAAAGCACAAGGGAAAGAATTGATTGCCAAATTATTTTAACACAGATAACTTGTAGGTTCCTCATGTCGTAATGGAAAATTATGGTTATTAAAAGCAAAGGAAGTATACTCGATAAAGATATAAATCATATAATATAGGAGTAGTACAAGCCTGTTATTTTGAACGGGTGATTTTATTCGATAAATTTGAACTTCGATAATAAATACAAGATACGGAAAATAAGCCAAACACAGAAACCTAATTTCAAGAAGACTGCTAGCAGAATCAATTTCGATAATTAGAGTAGATGGTAAACATGACAAATAACCATCGTATCTATATTGACTTTCATGTAAAAAAGCAAATTTTACGTTTAAGATTTTCAAGTAAAATTCACACACAAAGTAATGTCAGTATTTTAACTGTAAAAAATAAACTTACTACAAAAAACAAAAGAAAGCCTGACAAAAACAGTGTCACGTTAATGTATATATAGGGTAAAAATAAAATAAAATAAAAAGAGTAACCAATGAATGGAGACATTGTAAGCAACAAAATGTAACAGAATCTTCTGATCTCCCTAATAACGGTATCTTCAACTAATATTCTCATTTCTGACAACGCAGATGTGGTGATTTCTCATTTTCTTACTTTGCTTCTTCATCAGATTTGTTATTTCTCTTTCAATTTGGAGTTTGGTCGTTTGGACTATGTAACTTAGATTTATAGCTTTAGATATTTTGTTTTATTTCTAGTAGGAGTGTAGTTTATTTGTTGATCTGTTCATTGATGGTTTTTTAAATGCAGTTCCATGTTTTGATTATTTCTTTTGTTCTCATGTTAAGCGTGGGGAAATATAGTTGCACATTTATTAGCTTGTTTGTGTCCTCCGGATAGAGAGGAATTCGTTTGGCTATCAGACTTTCCGCAAGGGGTTATCTCCTTGGCGGACTATGATTTAACTTGATAAAATTCCCACTGGTTTTCCTTTAAAAAAAAAAATGAAGGCCTCTGTTGTACGGAACCTGATAAAGGTTTTAAAACAACGAAGTGTGGAACTTCTTAAAATAGAAAATGCTAATTGGTAAGTATATAGGAAAATAAATAATTTTTTTAAAAAAAATCTTATAAATAAACATATAATTTTATGTTATTAGGGCCTGTTTATTTCAGCTTAAAATCAGTTCAATTTAGTTCATCTCTTCTTTTATTTTGCTATTCATTAATCCTTCATGAATCATAAAAAAACTTTCAGTTCAGCTGTTTTCAGTTGAAGTAAACAGATCCTTACAAACAAGAAAACATTGAATGTAATATTAACTACACTTAAATAAAAATATTTATTGCTACCTATAATGACCTTAATGTTGAGAACGAATTAAAGAAAGCAACTATAAATAACAACACAATTATTGTTTATGAACAAGGTTCTAAGAATGAAAAAAACATTAAAAAGAGAATCATTAGATTCTCTACAAACAATAGTTGTCGACGAAGACAATGTTTATAGTAAGAGTGTTTATTTTAAGTGTTTTTGGGTTAAGACTCGACACTTTGACATGCTAAATTAAATTTTTGCATTAATTATATATTTGTGTCATTATTTCGGGAATTCTCTAAATCGTAAAGATAACTGTTTTTTAAGGTTGATCGAAATTGAGTGTGAAACATCCTAATGTCAACTACTACACCTTGTAAAAAAAGCAGAGAATAAACAGCACAAAGTAAAGCTGTTAAACGTGTTGTGTCGCTTTCGTGTCGTGCCACTTTTATAATCGGGTTGAACCCCTCCAACCTAACCCTACCTGTTTAATAAACGTGTCGTGTCGTGCCAACCCGTTTATTTAAACGAGTTATCACTCTTGACCCAAACCCGCTAATAACAGGTCGATTTCATGTCAAGTTAGCGGGTCATGTTTTTTTTTACCTCCTAATGTATATAGTTAGGTGACATCGCGTTGTGCTGAGTCAACCCCTGTTTACTTAAACGTGTTGAACTCCCCAACCCTAACCCGATCCGTTTAATAAACGTGTCGTGTCATGTCAACCCATTTAATTAAACGGTTCAACACTCTCGACCCATTAATGACGGGTTGATTTCAAGTCATGTTATTGGGCTATGTCAATTTTTACCACCTCACAATTTTCAAGGTTTATGTGGACCCAAAAGTTTTACAGTGTGTAGTCCTTATAGTCAAAAGAGGGCCTCGGGCAACTTTTCGGGGTATGAAAGGTCATAAGACAAGTCTTGGGAGAGCGAAAAAACTACATAGTTGTATATGCTCTTTTTTCGAAAATTGTTTCAAGAGGGAGGGTAACAACTTTTAAGAGGTTGAAATCGAGTGTGAGGCGTCTTAAAGTCACCAATAATGTATGGGAGAAATATAGGAAAAAGACAAGACAGAGTCTGAAACAACATTTTTGAAGCTGAAAATGAAGGCGATATTTCATATTTTTTTTGAGGTTCCGGGTTCCCGAAAAATAAATTGTCGAAAAGCTTACATAGTGTTCTTAGGGTCAAAGAGAACCATCGAATAACTTAAATGAGTTTTTTGGGGGAATTCACAAAAAAAAAAAAAAAGTAATTTGGGCAAAATTATTAGTTTGTTACGATGCCAACAAGGGTGTAAATAAGTAAATAACCTTATCATTAATGCGATGAACATTGATACCCCGAATGAAGTTAGCGGATGAACATTTTCACTGAATACAAAGTAGCGGTCTTATAAAGTTATAAGTTTATGACCATTAGTGACATACGACTCATCACAATTAGGTTAACATGATTTAATAAACAAATTATTCGTGCTATTATAATTATCGAATTTGATATTAAATTTTACTGTATACCATCCAAATTTTGCGAATTTTACCTAGATGCACCTCAGCATACAACTGATACAACTCATACAAGTGATTAAAAAACACACAAATACAGTGGATAATAAAACTCTAAATAGACAGAGAAGAGCTGCATTTATTTTTGTCACAAGTATCAGTTTCTGCAAATATTACAGTCGATATCAGCAATGTGATTTTCTTTTCAGAAAGAATAGCAGGAAATTTCTCAATACTTGAGATTGATTATCAGCACAAAAAGAAAGCCTTGTGATTTGACGCTATCTTTTGTATCTTAACTATTCAAAATTGGGTCTAAATCCCATCAATGCTATGAATACATTCATCTTCTAGTTTTCAACACTAGGGCAAACACCCATATCCTAGTCTTAAAATTTTGTATGGTCCGAAAAAACAAATTTATAAGTCCAGGGTATCAGCCAAACTTATAGGATGGTGGTCGTTCAAGGTATAAGAGCGAGGGCAATTCCAAATTTAGAGGCTGAATTTTTGGCTCTGGTGTCATACTCTCCTGAAATGGTTACCAGTGACTTTGGCCTCCATTCCCGCTGCCACAACATCCCGACTTTACCGTTGTCAGATAAACGGGTTTTCACTAATGTAGTTGCATCAACTACATGTGAGCTGCCGATTGTAAATCCGTTCTCATGAACTAACATTCTATGAACCATTTCAGCGGCAACAGCTGTTGACGGATCCACAATGTGAAAGTAAGAAACTTTAAGAGTCTGTCCTTTATCCATCCTGCAAATTTATTAAATAGATAAGTCTAGTAAACGAGATGTATATTGATGTCAAAAAAAAAAATTAATTGCTAGGCTAGAATAGAAGGAAGCAATGACAAAAGAATCCTAAATCACCAAATTTGCGGCGAGAGATTTTTCATGATGGAACAAAAGGCTAAGAGCATTCCTGGTTTGCAAAATCTTCAAGTCTCCATTAAGAATATGAACTTAGGTTGATGTGTTTTGCATAATATAATGAATCAAAATCCAAACAACTATCAACAAATAAACACTTGGAGCAAATAATCTATGCTCGTACTGTCGTACACTCAAAGCTTACATATCAGATTCATATGTTTGATTTCATCTCTATAAATCCACCACTGGGGAAAGAGTGGTGTGGCAAAATAATGAAGCTAAAACTTGGGCTATTACAAAATGTGAAGTAAACATTACAAGGGAAAAAAATTATTAAATCAGCTGCAGCTCCAATTGGAGCCTTCACACTAGCTATATAGCAAATAGTTAACAAAACACTGGTAATCAACAGTTCGACACACATAGATTGGTGCTGTCCATACATTGACTTCAGCTGGGTGAATTTTACATGATATTTGGCAGTGGCTTGTGACTAACTTTTATCTTTTTTTTTTTTTTGCTAAATATGTTTGGTAATTGGCGATTATATCAGGTAGAAAAACCAAGACGTATAATATACCTTGAGAAGCTTGTAAAGCTGTAACTTGTAAATTTAAGTCTTTGAGTGGCCATGTATTTGTTCAACACGTATTAGAGATTTAGTCTTGTAATCATATTACCTTTCCTAATCACAATTCACTTTCTTTATAGTCAAATCTTAGCAAATAGGAAGCTATCAAACATTTAAACACATTCTTTGCACTAGCAACACAAATGACTTATGGAAGTAAATCTGTTAAAAGCAAATCAACAAAGATGATAAGTAAAACACAGCAAGCAAAAGAAATTAGCAATTGAATTAAACATACAGTAACATTGCCGCAGAAAAATCTGGTTTGTTCAAGGCAATCCCAGCATTGTATTTGGTGAATGAGGCAGATGCAGTATCAAACCCCACTTCTCCTCCTAAACTGAAATCCTCGTTGCCGATGGTAGCATTACAGTCAAGAGTAGGTGTAGGATTCAAGCCAACACTAGAGTTCACTGCAGCATGATAATTCCGGTAGTGCAGATCGAGCTGATTTAATGCAAGAAAAGGTCAGCCATATATTGAGAGAAATATATGCATATACTAAGCAAAGAGGTATAGAAAAGAATTCTAGCAAACAACTAGAAAGAAACAATAGAAAACTGATTGTCAAGATGTTTACTTTCTCCCACAAATGTAGGCAGTCATGACAAATATCCCTAATTCAGGGCTCTAAGGCATGGTAAGGCAATGCGATAAATTATTTAGCACTACGCCCACCTGACAAGGATATTGACACTCTCACAATGAATGGAAGGTATTAAGTACTTGTTAATTGTGAATAAGGATAGGTCTTAAAAGGCAATGGTTTTGAAGTCTTGAAAACACTGTTTTCCCAAGTCCCAACACTCTATAGCGTGTCAACTTGATATTACCAAAACTCAGGTTTAGCTGTCGTATTCGAGTACATTTGTTGGCAACTTGACAAAGGTTACAGGGCCGTTGACTCGTCGCATTCGAGTAGTTTCGAGCAAGCACAGTCTTGGTAGTTGGCTCGTTGGTATGGCAACCATCATTTCGAGGAGAGGTCATTCCAGTTGATATTCATGTACATATCATAGTACAATACTCAAGGATAAATGAACAAAAAGTGAAAAGATAAGAGTGTAGACCTTGCCAGACTTCTGATCTGGAATGTTAAAACTAAGAGCTGCTTTGATGCCTGTAAAAGCTTCATCAACAGTTACTTTTGTAGCAACCTACAAAACAAAATAGAGCAAAAATTGTCATTGCAAACTTATATTGCGTCAGTAATGCCTTATGTTGTAGGCCCTCTTTTTACATGCATGAAGATGAATATTCACAAGAGAAATAGATAATTAATAAGATAAACGAAAAAAAGGGAAGCTTGCATTAAATACACTAACATTAGAATGCGTATCAACTTTCACATCAACTGTGACGTTTCCGCTTCTATACTGGTTACTTATGTCACCGATGAAAATTTGGTCCTTCTTGACTCCTGTTGCTGTCAATCCCTGCTTACAAAAAATTGCAAGATCGGAATATCAGTACAATTTAAGTATTGCACATTTGTAGATCAATAAATAAGAACAATTTCAGTAAAGAATTGATGTTCTATATAATAATATAACCATCTAAAAACTAATGAAAGACTTTGCACAGATTTTACCATTCTGCTCACAACCTTGGATAAATTATACTTCACATGCTTTATTTAAAAAAAAATTGATCATGACAATAAGCAAACAAGATAGTAACCAAATCAGTTCCAAGGCTACACATCAAATGTAAGATCCTGGAATGCTAAGGGAGAAGAAAAAGACTACCAGCTCATCACTTTTCTTAGAGGCACAGAAATCCTACATAAACACAAGTGAAATGCAAAGAACCTGCAGTGGTAGTGTGTGTCAAGTACTTCTGTAGGTACAATAGCCCTTCGTTTGAATAGAAGGAAAGAAAGGGAAGAGAAAAGAAGGGGATCAAATTCTCTTGTTTGTATAAAGAATTGGGGGAAGGAAGAGGAGGGCGAGGATTTGGAGGGAAGTTGAAGCTCTCCTTTCTCCCTCCCTTTCATCCCCTTCCCCTTCCTCCTATTTCCCTTCACTCCTTTTCTCTCCTAGCTCACTATCCAACAAAGTGCAAAAGTTGTACCCAAGCATAAAATTTGATGTTAAATCTAGTCGTTAATTCTCCAAGGAAAAAGTTTATTGACAAATATATAAAATGAGAAAACAAGGCAATTAGTTCTAATAATAGTTTTAAATAGAAGATACATCTACTTATATGGCCATTGCTTAGGACACTAAGGTATTTCTAGCAGCACCATTGAGGCATTTCTTGGCAAAATAAAGCATCTACAGAGGCTCTATTGCATTGGATGCAAGAGTACTTAAGAATTCTCCCCAATAACATAGGAATAGATGAAAAGGCCACCTGTGGTAAATATTCCTTTTTTAAGTCCTTAACATATTATTGGGATAACAAGTTTGAAGGGAAATGGAGGGGAGAGAAATAGGAGAAAGGGGAGCGGAAAGAAAGGGAGTTCCATTTTCCTTCGAAATTTCTCCAACATTGGAGAGATAGTGCTTATTAAAGGAGGGAAAATGGATCTCTCCCTCCCCCCCCC
>PYUH01000160.1:517303-529032 GCA_016808085.1 Suaeda aralocaspica | reverse complement strand
CCCCCCCCCCCCCCCCCTCCTTCCTTCAACCAATTATCCAAACAAGGGAGCCTGTCACCCTTCCTTTCCCTTCCCTCCCTTCCTCTCTATATCCTTGTATCCAAACAATGCGTTAGTCCCACTCAACCAACTACCTTATACACCAGGTTTTTCTACTTTCTTTGCACTTTGCATCACATGAAACAGCTTGCACAACTCGCTTCAAACACCAAATAGGATAAGTGCTGATTCTGCTAATAGTACCTCTACCAACATCACAGATTCACAGCATAATTACAAAGTTTTTCTGTTTGTGCAGTTCGTGAAGCCCTAAATGAAAGTTCACACAACAAGATAGGCGTTTTATAATCTTTGGGGGAAAGGTTTGCAAAAGAGACATGGGAAAAGAAAATATAGTTCGATGAAGGATGCTTTGTTACAAACTTATAAAACAATACAGAGAATCAAAATCCAACAGTCTGGTGTACGGGATATACTATGTTCGAATCACCAACAAATCTCATAAAACAGAACTCAATACATTACTCCACCGATCAAATTTTCTCAAAGAAGGGGAAAATAGTCATGTTCAATTTCACTAAACAAGCCTTGCAGTTTTCCAAATCAGAAGGACGCTAGCACCAGCAGTCACCAAAAACTCATGCAAAACTATATGTATAAAAATAAATAAAAAAAAAGAGAGAACAGTAAGATAAAAACAATGCATACCATTCCAGTGGCACTTGGAACTGACAGGGTAACTTTGTGATCAAAGTTGTAGTCTTTCGTTAAGACATCTGCAAGTAAAGAAAACAACATGTTTAACAAAAAAGTGACTACAGGAAACATCCTAAATGGAGTTTATTTCAAACCAATCATTACTCAACATTTACGCTAGGAACAAGTAAAGAGCTTCGATAAAGGAGAAGATGAATGATCTTATTTGGATCACTTGTTCACAGAAAAGTGATTCAAGATCAATACCCTTTTCCTGTGACACAACAAGTATCACTCCAACAACACCTCGCACAATTCGACATCTAAAACCAGCTTCATCTTGAAATCTCTACACAGGCTGATAACATTAGGAGTCCTTCAGAAATGGACTTACATGTACTACGTTCACTGCTGCCGGTGGTGACGATACTGGTTGCTTAATTACCAAACTACCACACAATATATAACCTAAAAAACCTAAATAGGTGGGCAATCACAATTTTCTTTACTTCAAAGTCTTCATCTATAAATTCTACACTCCCATTTAAAAAACAGTCCAACAAGCACAATAACTAGCGTTTCGATCGAAACGACATCGAATCACTCAACTTTTATTCTTCACAGACATTATT
This sequence comes from Suaeda aralocaspica, assembly GCA_016808085.1. NCBI lineage: Eukaryota > Viridiplantae > Streptophyta > Magnoliopsida > Caryophyllales > Amaranthaceae > Suaeda > Suaeda aralocaspica. Next base: position 527,704 of record PYUH01000160.1, on the reverse strand, counting down.
TTAGTTCATGGCAAAACAACCACATTTGAACCACAAATTAAACCTCAAACAATAATATCAACATTCAAATTTAGCCCATAAACTCACTCCCCAAAAACCCAAAAATAATCTAACAAATAACTCCAAATATTCAATTTAAACAGCCTAAAAATAAAATAAAAAATGTCACCAAAATAATTACAATTAACAATTAGTTTGAAAAATATCAAATTAAATATACCTCTAGCTTTCTTGCCAATGTCAAAAAATGGAGGTGGGCCCATTTCTTCCTGCTTCAACTACAATTTATCAACTATTTCCTACCAAAAAAAATAATATAAAATCAGCTAAATAGAAAGCATGTAAAAATATTCTCAAAGAAACTAATTAATATATAAATAAATGGCATTTAAAATATGAGACAAATTCATTTGTCATCAAATCATTGAAATTTAACTAATCATATATTCTACTGCTAATAAGTAGTAAATCATTTATACAAAGAACAAAAAATTAGCAAAAAAAAAAAAGGTTCTTTTTTTATTTAAAGAAAGAATAAAAATGAAGTAAGAAAATATAAAGGGAAACGCCGTTAAAAGATGGAGGTGCGAATGAAAGACGATAACTACCTGAAAAAAGCGGGAAACGCCGTCGACGGTGACGGCGGAAAGTGAAGTGCGGCGGAATATTAGTAGTTTGGGTGTTTTGGAGTTTTTATTGTTGCAATAAACACAATGGAAGATGAACTGAATCTTTTTGTGCTTTGGAAATGTGGGTTTTTGGTTTTCTTTTTGATTCAATTTTGGGGTTTTAGTTTCATTATTTTTGTTGTTTGGTTTCAGCCCACTTGTTATGTGGAACATCGGGCCCAAGAGGGTTGTTCAACATTATGGTTGTCGGAAACTAATTGTTAGACCGCGCGCGATTTTTTAAGTAGGACAATAAAGGATGGTTTAACGAGAAATAACAATTGTGAATTTGTGATGTAGTTATAAGATGGGTAAAGTGACTTGCGATGAATGTCCAAAATGTGGAATGTAAATATGCGCATTTAATGATGTATTCAGAGTAGATTGTTTAGATCGGTACTGAAAAAGGATAAAATAGTTAAAAGATTGTGCCTGAAAACACATCGAGTATATGACATGTTAATTTGTTACGTAATTGCACTTGATCATCATTGTTTGTACGTGTATCATATTTATGTGTGATAAATACGCAAAAAAATGTGTATAAAAAAGGTAAAATTTGGAATATAACTAGTACGGGAGCAAATAAACTTATATCTTACATCACGTTGATGTAGAATGAAGTTTATGAGAACTGCTCCATAGATGAGATAAAAGCATAGAGCCGAGTGACCAAAAACCTTTAGTACACTAGCCTTATGATAAAGTTCAAATATTATCTCAACCGATCGAAAGAGTTAAACTCATTTACGTACATACATCGAGATTAAACATCAAACTCAAACCCAAACACGACTAAGTAAGCCAAAATAGCCGTTTTTTTTGTTACCTAATTGAAATTAACCCAATTGACCAATTTGCCATTTTATTGAATTATTAATATTCCTGTATCAATTCATAATTCACTTTATTTGTATGAACTTAAGATCTTCTTAATCTTTAATTTTGGTATAATTGAACTTTATAAACATTTTAGTCTTTTAATTTGATTTTGGCCAATTTGACCTAAACATATTTGTAGTCTGTGGAGGTGATGGAAAAATAAAATAGATAGTAGAGCAACACACTAAAATTCTCAGATGAAAGTGTAAGTTGGTGCTTTTGAAGCTCATAATTCCCCTTTTGATTGAAGATGCAAAAAACCCAGAACTAACCAAATATATTACATAGAGGCCGGGAAGAAGCTAAGAAATTAACTAACGACCTGATTGATCGTTCAACCGTTGTCCTTAGTTCGTCACTAAGTACTTTATGATTTTTTTTTAACATATTATATATGACATTCAAAACAATAGACGTTTACATACTACTACGAGGAGACTTAGGTCACCACTGTGGAGACCATTGTATTGATCCCACACATACCGTGACCTTTACATAGCTTATAGTATCCGTTCTCCCCCCAATTCGCACCCCATGAGTTTTTGATGATCCAATAAGGCTTGTACCCAAGCCTAAGAATGGAGTAGCCCTTTGCCCCATAACCAACCAGCAGCACACCATGGTTTATCCATCGCTTTCCGCATATTAAGGGACATGACACTCCTCCAATGTATGTTTGCATGAATACAGCATTCAACCCAACTAGATAGTACAACCAAAAAAAACATATCAGAATTCCAATCAACATCCCAACGTACAGGACAAATATGCAATCGCATACATACTATGCACACAGCTCATAAGTAATGAAGGTAAGCTAAGGTTTTTACCTGCCAGTGGACCACGGTGAACCAAATAAGCAGCGATTTGTTCTTCGTCTAGTGGGATAGTGGTAAAGTTTTTTAGTTTGACAGCCACCTTGTTAGGGTTAAATTGGCATTTGCCCTGCTTGCCACTGTAAGGGTAAGACTCTTCTTCTTCCAAGCCTCCTGCCTCCATCAGATAGTTGTAAGCATTGGTCATAAGACCCCCTCGACACCCATTGTCACATGCCTTTTTCTCTTTCGCATCACACTTGACAACATTGTAGAAAACATAGAAGTTAGCACATCAATTAATCATGTCACACAATCAGATATTTCAGTAACCGGCGTAATATGTATTGAAGTAGCGAGCTAGCTCACCTTATGGTCACAGTCCACAAGTTGTTGTTCACTGAGACTAAGAAGCTTGCCGGTTGCAATAAAATTAGCACCTTCAATGGCTCCAGTGGTGCTAAAAGCCCAACATGATCCACAAGTTCCCTGATTGAACAAACAAGTATATTTGATGTACTTCATAAGACGATTTACTACTTAACCGTGCTAACTAACATAGTCACTCCCTTGGCGGATCGGACAAGGCTTAAAACTAGTATTTGGCTGGGCTAAACTTGATAAATTTATCATACTTCAAATGGGCTTGTCCTCATTATAACAGATAATAACTCTTTATTAGGTTTTGTAAGGCTGTTTACATGGCTCCATCCTCATGTTCATTGTACATGGGACAACACCCAATCACCCATAATCATGTGTTGGCGGGGCGTTGTTGATCGAATTATTGGAGCTCAACAACACTCGAGTAAAATCTGTTTCTGTTTTCCATCATCTAGTCTGTATTTGAAGCTAATTAAGCTCTAGAATCATAATTTCTAACCAATCTATCTCACTTGAAAAATGGTTCATTGATACTAGTAAGACATCTCAAACTAATGCCCCAAATATGTGTCACATACAAGCTAAGTGTCCACATCGACTTAAGGAAAGGGATGGATTCAACATACTACATACGTATAAGATTAGGGGATATCTTCCTCATTACGACATATTTGATGTTGTGAATTTTTTCATAATTATATTCTTTCTTCTACCTATCCTCTCCGCCGGTAAGCCCATAGCCACTTATGATATTTAATGGATCTCGAAGCAAATAAATTACTCCCACCTTTTTTATTTTTTTGTGCAAGAGCCAAAGGAGGATTGATTATTTCGATCTCCATATATCGTTACTTAAACTCAAGCCTAATCAATTTAGTTATCCCTGACTCCCACTCCCACTTATAAATTACCAAACCCAACCTCTTCCTAATTAAACTCATCGGCATGAGTTAGGCCATGTTCTCGTCACATCACCTTACCTTATTTTTTAGGATGTGAACTTATTTTTGCTGAACTGAACTTATTTTTGCTAAACATAAATAAAAATAAAAGGGGATAACAGGGTCTTATTTCTTTTTAGTTTTTTTGTTTGTGTATTCTAATTTACACTTTGACCTGATTCGGATTAAGGCTTAGTTCTAGGTGGCTAGGTTTCAGCATCCTCAATTGTTGTTGTAGGGATTGAACACGGGCTACCACGTGTAGTAACATTTGTAACATTCACCACTAAACTTTTTTTGTTTTTTTTTTTAAAGTTACGCTAAAGTAGTTGCAAATAATATAAATTACTAACAAATTAATTACTAGAAATACATCAAATAATTGAGTGGAAAAAAAGAACACGATGAAAAGAGTAATTGAGCATGCAATATACAATTACCTGCATCTTGACATCAGTAACAGCCCCTTTCTCCCTCCAATCAAAACTCTTAGGCAAGTCACGAACATCCAACCTTGGGGCCTCGGTACCGATAACCCCCTCATTAGCCACCCCATCACGGCCACTCGTACCGGGCTTTAATCCCATGAACATCACTTCGAACTCTTCCCTAGACAAGTCCATAAACGGCGTAACCCCGTGGACCGCCGTGGGATCCAACGCTTGATGCTCCGCGGCACGCACCAAATTCCCCGCAAAGATCTCCAACCTCCGGACATACTCTTCCCTTGAACTATACTCTTTCCCATATTTCTTAATAAAACTCACAAATTTCCTTTCTGCTCCTACTAAATTCCTAGTTTCTGTCACTTGAAATATGTTACCGTGTGATATGGTATTATTTTCAGCTCTAACTTTTATAGTTAGTAAATTGAATGTTACAATTGTTGCAATGCCTAATAATAATAATATTGTTGAATTTCTCTTTAGCATGTTATGTTATGTTTATAATTTTGAACCCTTGAACTTTGTTTTAACGGAACGTTATTTGAAGAGTTTTGGATTTTGGAAGGGTCTTAATTTCAATAATTTGTAGAGGGCTATTACAGAATAATTGCATGCATGCATGAATATAATAGCATGTGATTAATAATGAACTCCCAAAAAATGGTGTCATGTGGCAGTATCGAAGCGGCAAATGGCGGTGGCTAGTGTAGTGTACGTGTAAGAGTATTGTGGTTAATTGCATGCACATGCATGCAACGTGGTGATGTTAAAATGGCTACACCATATCCTTTGTTTTTGTGGTTAAATTTGAGGCGGAGTGGACTAGTGATGGCTATTAAATTAGGGCATTCTAATGTACGGAGTATATACTTTGGGATTTAATTTGCACCGCTTATCTATATCTAGCATGAAAATTCTAGCATAAAAACAAATAGAGTTTTCAAAACAGAAATGTACCATAAACAAGGAAGTGTGAGTTTCCAACAAAAAATGTGAAAATGTATTGAAAAATAAATAATTTCAAACATCATGCAAACAAAAACAAAAATAGCCTTCGTTTGGTCGTGGCAAAATAATTAAAGGCCCCGATAATAAAAAAAAATAATCAAATTAAGCCCTTATATTAATAATTTTTAGATGTTAATATATATTTTAGCTTTTTTTTTGTCAAAAACTACCTACAAGTTTAGTTTTTTTGTGAACAACTACCTACATTCCAAAAAAAATTACACAACTACCTACCTGTTTCATTTTTTTGTGAAACACTACCATCTAACGTTTTCCATCCAAATTAAACATTAATGCATGGGTCCCACCTTTTACCTTTCCCTCCCTATAAAATCGATTTTCCCCCCATTTCAACCATTCATTTCATTTGCAACGGTCATTTCTTCATCTTCTTCTTCTCTTCCAAAATTGTTGCTAAAATAATTCAAAAATTTAAATAAATTTGGGGCTTTTGGTTTTAAAACCTAATTCAAGGTATGTGTTTACATAATTAAAAAGTTGTGTGTTTTATATGTTCCCCAAATTTATAAAACAACAAAAGCATAATCTTCAATGAAAAATAACGAGGTTAAATAAAAAAAGAAATAATTTTATTTTCACTTCCACAAATAAGTAACTCATTTCCACTAACACTACTAACTTCCATTAACACACTTTCAAGATCTTGCGAAACGACGACACAAGTTTGAGATTCTTCAATTTAAAAACTCCCACAAACTACGGTTTATTCATTCTGATTTGGTTAATTAGGAGTTAAAGCAAGGATTGAATTGAGATTAGGATTCTATGATTGACAAATGAATGAAATGTTGAATGTTTTTTTTTTTTTTTTTTTTTTTTTTTTTTTTTTGTGGGTTCAAAATTGAACGACTTAATTGAGAAGAGAAGAGAAGAGTTCAATGTCTCTTTTATTAATTAAGGGGCATTTCAATAATTTTATACGATAACCATACAAAATTGGAAGGGAAACGTAAAAGGAGGGGCCCACTAACGTTCAATTTGGATGGAAAACGTTTGTTGGTAGTATTTCACAAAAAAATTNAGTTGGTAGTGTTTCACAAAAAAATTGAAATATGTAGGTAGTTGTGCAATTTATTTTGGAATGTAGGTAGTTGTTCACAAAAACACTAAACATCTAGGTAGTTATTGACAAAAAAAGTTGTATTTTAAGCAATAGTATATAAAAAAAATTTAAAATTTAGGGGCCCTATGTATGTTAGGGCCATGTGCGGTAGGGCTCCTTAGACCCATTCTGAGATGGCTCTGTTCATTTAAGGCCTCCCAAGAAGCCATCTCGGACTCCGTCTTATTTTTGCCCTGTTTTTTTTTTTTTTTTTTTTTTTTAATTTGCANTTTATAATTTGCAATGAACCACTACATGGCTCTCCATGAACTCGACTTTAATTTGGCCTCAAAAAATTGTCATCTCTTCGGAATAAGGGAAAAACATACTTTTTCGATATCCTCAAAAAACTTGTTATCATTGCCATTATAGCCTTGTTATCATTTTTCTAGGATACTCTAAAAACTTGTTATCATTGCCATTATAGCCTTTTCACCCAGAGTTGTCTGAAAGAAGTTCATAGTTAGACCATACGAACGCCCTGTAAATTTTTTAGCAGCTATTTTTACGATACCTTAAAACCTCAAAAAATAGTGAGTAATAACCTTCGCTTGAAATCTCCGGATAGGGATGGTCATGGGGCGGGTCAGGCTGGACCCAGACCCTGATTTTGGGGTACGGATCCAGACCCGCCCCAAATCCAATGGGTATAAAAAATCTAGACCCTTACCCAGACCCTGTGGGTCTGGTGAGTCTAGTGGGTTTGGCGAGTCTATGAACGAGACTAAGTTACATAGCAGTTATAGCAACAAAATTCGATCGTATTATTTTAATGAACTTATCTAGTGAATACAATTTCAAATCTCTGTACAATTTTGTGATAAGATTAAATTAGTCTAAGCTAAAATGAGTTCGAATAAATCAAATTAATTACATACGAGTTTAGATTAGTTACATACGAGGTCATATACGAGATAATTATATATATTAATTATATACAAGAACATTAAAGATTGTTTACTTGTTTGTTTTATGTTATATTATATTATATATATATATTAAAAAAAGTTAATGGGTCCATGGAGCGAGTCTGGGTCCAAATTGTTGAGATTCAGACCCAGACCCATTTAGTTAACCCTAGACCCAGATCCGCTCCAGACCCGTTGGGTTTAAAAATGTTGGACCCAAGACCCTTATACATGGGGCGGGTCCACAGGGTCTGGGGCGGGTCTTATACTCATGACCATCCCTACCTCCGGATAGATTGTCCCAGGTACGTCTTATTTTTGCCCTTTTTTTTTAACAATATGCTATGGACCACCACATGATTCCCCAGTCCCCACTATCGGTTTTGGCCTAGAAAAACTTGTTATCATCCCCTTTTATGGCCTTTTCAAAATAAGGGAAATATATTTTGTTTAAAAACCTTATAAAAACTTGTTATCTTCCCTCCTGTGGCCATTTCACCCCGAATCGCCTGCTGGATTCATATTTTGACCATATAGGCACTCTTTAAAGATTTTGGTATCTTGATTTCTAAGGCCCTGAAACCTAAAAAAAAGTGAATAATAGCCTTCGTTTGAGGCATCCGAAGGGGCTGTCTCAACCTCTATCTTATTTTCATCCTATTTTTGTATTACACCTAAAGATTACCACAAGAATCCCCATGATCGCTTTTGAATTCAAAAAATTTGTTATTATCCCACTTATAGCCTTTTCGAAATAAGGGAAAACTCATAAGGGACCCTCTAAAAACTTGTTATCACCCATCTTATGGCCTTTTAACCACGACTCACCTAGTCTGGGTTCATATTTTTACCATAAAAATTTTGATAACTTTTTTCGGGACCCAAGAACCTAAAAAAATGATGAATAATGGCCTTCGTTAGGCCTCCAAAAAGGTCGTCTTGGGCTTTTATTTTCGCCCAAATTTTTAACCATGTGCTATGGATCATTATAGGACTCCCCACGGTCGACGTAGCCTCCAAAAAAATATTATTATCCCACTTATGGCATTTTCGGAAAAAGGGAAAAATAACTTTTTCTAGGACACTCTAAAAACTTGTTATCATTGCTATTATGGACTTTTCACTCAGAATTGTCGAGTCTAAGTTCATAATTTGACCATACGGGTACCTTGTAAAAATCTTGGCAACTATTTTTACGATACCCAGAACCTCAAAAACCAACGGATAAATAGCCTTTGTTTGAGACCTCCAGATGGGATGTCCCGGGCTTCGTCTTATTTTTTCCCATTTTTGTTTTTTACAATGTGCTATGGACCACCACATAACTTCCTATGTTCGGTTTCGGCCTAGAAAACTTGTTAAAATCCCTTTTATGGCCTTTTCGAAATAAGGGAAAAGCATTTTTTACCAAGACCCTATAAAAACTTGATGTTATCCCTCTGATAGTCTTTAACCACGAATCGCCCATTCTGGATTCATATTTTGACCATACGAGTACTCTTTACATATTTCGATAACTTTATTTTCGGGACCTTGAAACCTCAAAAAAGGTGAATAATAGCCTTTGTTTGAGGCCTCCAAAGGGGCGTCTCGGCCTCCGTCTTATTTTCTTCCTGTTTTTATACCGCGTCTAATTAAAGATCACCACAAGACTCCCCAAGATCAATTTTGAACTCAAAAAACTTATTACCATCCCTTTTCGGAATAAGGGAAAACAAACTTTACCGGGACCCTCTAAAATTTGTCATCACCCCTCTTATCTCCTTTTCAACCCAAATCGTCTTATCTGGGTTAATATTTCGAACATATGGGCACCCCGAAAAATTTTGTACCACTCATTTTCCAAGACCCTGGAACTTAAAAAAAAAAAAACAGTGAATAATATTCTTTGTTTGAGGCTTCCAAAGGGGTCGACTTAGGCACTGTCTTATTTTCGTCCATGACTGGTTTCAGCATTAAAAAACTTGTTATCATCCTTTTCTGGCCTTTTCAAAATAAGGGAAAAACCGTTTTTCCATGACCCTATAAAAAGTTGTTACCATCCCTATGGTCTTTCACCCTAAATCGCCTTGGTCTGGGTTCATATGTTGACTATATATACAGGCACGCTGTAAATCTTAGGCAACCTTTTTTTTTCGGGCCCCGGAACCTTAAAAAAACAGTGAATAATAGCCTTCATTTGAGGCCTCAAGAGGGGTCGTCACGGACTGTGTCTTATTTTCAGACTGTCTTTTTCCACATGCTATGGACCACCACAGAACTCCGAACGATCCGTTTCGGCCTTAAAAAACTTGTTACCATCCCTCTTATGGCCTTTTTGGAAGAAGGGTATAACAACTTTTTGAGGGACCCTCTAAATCTTGTATCATCCCTCTTATGGCATTTTCACTCCGTATCACCTAGGTTGGATTCATATTTTTAGCATAAGGGAACCTTGTAAAATATTTTCTAGTCGTTTTTACGGTACCCTGGAACCTCAAAAAACAATGAATAATAGCCTCATTTTGAGGACTCCGGAGGGGACGTTCCGGACTCTATCTTCTTTTTCCCTATTTTTTTACCACGTGCTAAGGACTACCACAAGACTCCCCAAAACCGGTTTCGGCCTAAAGAATTGTTATTATCCCTCTATAGGCCGTTTTAAAAGAAGGAAAAAAATTACTTATTTGGAGAACCTCGGCCTCTAAAACCTTATTATCATTCCTCTTACGGCCTTTTCATTCCTGATCGCTTAACCTATGTTCATATTTTAACCATACGGGCACCTTGTAAATTTTTTGGCGACTATTTATACGGGACTTCGAAGCCTAAAAAAACAGTGAATAATAGCCTTTGTGTAACACCCTGGTTTTCTCCTTCCTAAAACTACTAACATTTCCGGAAAACATTTATAAAATAATCGAGCCCCAACTACTTTAGAAAACCAAAGCATTACCGCCACCGTGAAAACGGCTAAGGCATTTACCAAAGTACTACAGCGGAAGACTTAACTTTTAAAAACAAACCAAAACAACTTAATTAAAATAAACTTCAAAACCAAATCCCATGATACTTTATAACAACTTGGAACCGACATAACGACCCTTCAAACCAAATAATACTTAATATCTTTAAAACAACGTTAATCCATCATGATATAATAAATAGCATAATAGTCACTTAATTTTTAAGCAAAAACTAAAACAACATGAACACTCTTCACTCAATCCCAGCATGATCGACTAGA
>PYUH01000160.1:480516-501922 GCA_016808085.1 Suaeda aralocaspica | reverse complement strand
GAATGGTAAGGAAAGTACTTAATTAAATGTTGTCATGAAATATTAAAGAACATACAGTAAACATGAGAAGAAAGAAAGAAAGAACATGTTATTGTACCTTCCATTTATTTAATTTAAGTACAAAAATACAATTCTAAAAATTAAGTTAGAAACCTGTATCACATGAGACTCACCAGTTGTCATTGCAATGCAAAATTAACACCGTAAAGGGCAAAAAAAATAATAAACTTTTGTATATCGATGGAATTAATGCATAGCTCAAAAGGCTACGTCAGGAATTGAATAATAATTTAGGAAAAAAAAGAATGACCAAAATTATATGTAAATTTCACCTCAAGCTAAGGAATATGATACAATTTAGATGGCTTAAGATTCTTGGTGACATTGAAATATTCCAATGTCTTGATCCATTTCACTTGATTTTTCAAAAGATGGACCGCTATTGTGTCGGGCCATAGTTCATGGGTGCAACCTGTGCGTGGCTCCGGATAATTATACATGGACCACTTAGCATTAAATCGATTTTTACCTCGATGCCCATTTCTCATCCAGTCTCCAAACACTTTATCTTCAGGACCTTGTAGATGAGTTTTCGGAATCTCTGAATCTCTGATCCATTCGACCACATCCCATGAGACCAAGTAACCCATTCCGGACATATAATGAACGAAAGGGTCCATACTTGGACACGGGATAACATATCCATAGTACAAGTCTTCCCTAGGCAAAGGCCTTAAGGACTTAACCAAGTTATCCAACCTAAAATAAGTGTCATCATCGGTTTTTATGACATAATGATATGGAGGGTTTGGACCATCATCGTTACTAAATATATCAGGTAGACTAGAAAAATAAGTGTAGGTCTTACCGTTATTCATATTCTCTTGACAATTAAGGATAATAATATCATCAAAACGCATAATCTCTAGTGCAACTAACACCTTTTGATCTTCCTTTGTAAGGTTACAAAACACAAACTTCAAATCAACTCTTGCTCCCTCGGGCGATTGTGTACCATAGATCATTCTTAGGAAGTGTCTCTTGTTGTATTGATCGGGCAATGTTAAAACTCCTACGAGTATTCGAATCTCATCATCATCACTTGTCGAAGAAGACGATTTGATTGTTCGTAAAGAAAGAGGGAGTGGTGATTCTAAGGAGGAGTTAGAGAGAAGAGAGGGTGTTTTAGAGAAAGCACATTTGCTAATTTGTAACAATTGTTCAAATCTTATTTCATTGATTGAAGCTAAGGTACATAGAAACAAGATAAAGAATATAGAAGAGATGATGAATCTTTTGCTATTACTAGTTTTTGTTGAACTAATCATTGTAGTATTAGTAGTAGGAAGTGGTTTCATGTTGATAATGAAAGGCTTTTTCTAGGGTGATTTGCTAAGATAAGTTTTTGAAGAATTTGTTATATGGTTTATTGTAGATTTTGAGCTTAAAGTATAAAGAAAAAAGTTTGGTAGTTATAAATTGAAATAAGAGTTTGTTCTTCATTTCTATAAACGAGTTTATGGTTGTTTCTTCATTTTGAACCAACCAATTAGCTTTTAGTATTTGAGACTTTGTTATGGTCTCTTGAAAATCAAGCTATCAAGAAGACGGCCTAATTTAGGGGATTACCCATGTGTCTTTAGTGCGCAAATTGTTGAAATTGAGCAAAGTAGCGTGAAAAGATCTCATTCTAAAGGTTGTTAATTTAAGTAAGAGAGTAAATTGTTAATGTCTTACACATTTTTAGGGAGGGATGACCAGTAAATCACAATGATATGCGATTTTGTATATCACAATGGCATTTTGAGGTAATATATTAAAAGTTCATGTGAATTTCAAGGGGTAGCGTGATAAGATCGTCTTTTAGTTATCATAAGTCTAACAATGGATAAGCGTCAAAATTATCTAGCCTTGTAATATCATTAAAAGTCAATTAAAAACGATATATAAGCTAAGTAAATGCATCATTAATTTAAAACGTTCTCAGTTGTTAATTTGATTATTATTTGTCATGAATGATTGCTATGTTGATTCAATTTCGATGATTTCGGCTGAATTATGATGTCATCAAAAGTTTACATACTTGCCTCAAGATATCGATTTCCTCCAATTTTCAATGCAAGAGTATTATGAATAAAGGAAGAAAATTAAAGAAAGACAAGCATAATGGCGTATAACCTAATACGAAGTAGTAGACTACTAATAATAAAATCTTCAAAGTTTTTTAAGATTCAAGCTCGATTATAATATTAGGCAAGTCAAATGGGTGTCATTAATTTTGTAGGAGTGTCATAATTTTAGGGTTCTTTTTCGGAGCAACGTCATAAGAAGTCAACATTTTGTGATTAGGTGTTTTTGCATGAACATGTTGTGAAGATTTGATAGGATTTGTGTGAGGTATAAATAACAGTAAAAACAATAAGTGTACCGACTAAAGATGTGCAAAATTTGGGATGTTTGGTAAATGGCTTGTAGGATAACATTACGCTCAAACAGCTAAAATATGTGTTTAGTAATTAGCCAAACGCTACTTATACTAGCTTTTCGCATTGATTTTTGGCTTTTCGACCCCTAAACACCGATGAACTCTTTTTAACATAATATAAATATATATTAAAAGGTTCAAGTAAAGTAAAAAAAAAAATGTCCTTAAATGACATTTTGTACTATGATAGCCAACAACCACTAAGTTTACCAAATATTTTTATATGAATACAAACAATCAATAGCGACCTAATACGGCCAACAACTAAGAGCCAATCAAACTAGCCAAACAAGCAATAGCCAATATCTAACAGGCTAACAACCATTCACCAAACAAGGCCACATCTTATAATAAATTTGGGTTCAAATAAGCTGAGTTCAAAGTTGATACTTGTGACTTATCAAGTTTTAATCATGTCTCATGAGCTCCAATCATTTGATACAAATAAATTTGAATTTATCTGGTTTTATGATTTGTCCAATCAAGTCCAATAACATATAATTAGTTTGAATTTTATTTGTTGAACAAGACGGGCCAAAATGTGACCATCACTATCGAACATCATCCACCTTATTGGGCCTATCCAATGCTTCTAGTAACCTTGGGCTTCTAAGCAAAGTTGTTAGCCTAAATCTATATGAGGCCCAAATAAGTGTTTCAGAGTTACTACTGTACTAACCAAGGCCCAAAAGAACGCTAGCCAACAAAATAAGCTAAAATACTAACATCCAAAATGACATTGCCTACTAATAAAACAACTTAACATCCAATAATTCCTGATTTCATGCCATAGTCTGATAGTCTTGAGTAAATTACAAACATTTGGAATTAGTTAATCAATACTTTTAGGTTAACTGCTGCCAAAGTACTTTCACAACAACGATTTTGGATTATTGATGATTTATTTTCAGTCGTAAGGGATAAAACATTGGATATGTTTAGAAGTTAGAACCACTCCTCTACTCATGCTTCCTAGTTCCTACTTTTCCTTTTGGTAAAAGATTTGTGGATTATTCTTAAGGGTGCATTCGGCTCACCTCAAAAGCATAATTTTTAGGTCTAATAAGTTCAAATAAGTTGTGATAATGTCAAATAGATTTAATAAGTTCAATAACTTTATATCGTTGTTAGGTTAAAGCTTCGCTCTCAATTCCTGAAGTTTCTGGGATCAATTTTCATCACTTGCACTTGTGGCTCTGTAACACCAAATACTAATTAGGTAAAATCCATGAAATAAGTTCTCTCAAAATTAATTATGATAGTAAAAACTTTGCTTAATTATACACTAAAACTTGACATACGACATATATCATAGTCCGATTTTATGTGAAATATATGTTAATATGAGGTAGAGCATGAACTTATAAACAACAAGGCAAGAGACTAGGGGCACATTTCTTGATACAATTGGTTTTACCTAGCAAGATACAATCAAAGGCAGGAGAAATAAATTGTTCATTTAATTTAAATTGAGCTAAAAATTAGTCTGAAATTAAATGAACGAATTCTTGTCTTTGTTCGTACCTTGCTAAGCACAACCGATTGTTTCATGAACATCATCAAGATTAGAATAATGATGTCGCAGTAGAAGGTTAATTTAAAGATTTAAGCTATTGTTGAGTATTTATTTATTTATTTTTTGACAAGAGAGTATTTATTTAATTTATTAGTACTACTTTACTTCAAGGATCACCATCAAGCTAAGTTCAAGTTTGCTCATATAAAGCATGCCAATTCTTAAGTAGAAGAAAAGGATTAGGGACTTAGGGACTACATGATTGATAATTGTGTGCTATCAAAGTACTTATTGCTTTGGTTCCTTTGATGTTCAAAATAAGAAAAATGTTCTCAACAACTTTTATCTACATAAGTTGGTCCAATAAATAAATTATTAAAAATAACCACATTAGTATTTCATATGAGAATGATAGCATATTCTTTGTATCATGATTCATGACATTGTGCCATTATTTATTTATTATTTCCTCCATACTTTTTTTGTTTTGTTTTGGGTGGGTTAGTGAACATGAATTATGTCCACAAATGTTTGAATGAGTACACAATTGTAATCAACTTACGATGGAAGCTTTAAACCTTTTTGATGTTGGTGTTGTTGGTGAATGGTGGTGGAGTGACGCCTAAAGACCGTCATGCACACACAAATATTGACATTTAGACACAATTGCGTAAAGTGGGTCCCACCATAAGATTAGGCTTGTTCTTAGTTGAAGAAAGTAGGTAAAGATTGTCTTCTTAATGATGAAGACCTCAATACACTTGGCATCTCTCTTCTTATCTTCTCACCAATCTCAACTTCCACTAATCCTATGTTTTGTTAATTTGGTTACTTGAATGTTTTTTGTTACACTTTGTTAATCCAACTCAACTATATTAATCACACGTATGTATTTCATCACATAAACGCTTGTTTTGTGTTAGACATGCTCTTAAATTAATCCCTTGAAATTTTTATTATTAGTATATAGCGTGATAATCTACTTGGAAAAAATGATTTTGAGTTTGACAATCTTAAATGCATTTATTTTTTTTATAAAGGGACGATCTTAGATGGATCCATATACACCTAACTATTTTATAAAGTTTTAAAACAACTCTAAATTATTAGTAATATCACTTACTTACAGAGTTGGATGTTCATTTCTCAAGGATAAAATTGAATCTTGGATTATACAATAGATTTTATACTTGTGCTTTATAGAAGATTTTGTTTTTTGTTTAAGTATTGAATATATATTATTATATATTGTTTTGTACGCATGCTTTATAAAAGATTTTTTCTTCAAGTATTGAATATAATAATCTTATATAGAGTATATTGAATATAATAATGTTATATGGAGTATCTGATAGGTAGTATATGGTCTAAAATGACTATAGATACATTTCATTAAAATAATAATACACAAGTCGCTTATTGATTGGACGACAATATGCTTGGTCCATATAAATAAATGTAAGATGATCTCCTTTTTAAAGGGTAACAATGCAACATAATCCATATAGTCTTATCATGAATTTGAGAGTTTAATGGTTATCCATTGATTAATTTTATACTTCGTATTCATTATGGACCAACATTCAATCCATGAACAATAAATGAAAATTAAAATTTTTAAGTAGATCTTGCTAGCAAGGGCTCCATACACTATATTTAGGCTTTTCTTAACTATTTTATAAAGAGTATATTTTACATTTTTGCTGATTTTGTAAAAATATTTGAAATTTAAGATACTTTAACAACGATTAAAGACATGTATCTTTAATTTTCATCATGTCATGAAACCATGAGATTACTGCGGCCGGCCTTTTGTCAAGTAATCTATTGTCCTACACTTTTAAGAATACATGCGTCCTTCTCAAGGATTTAGACGAAAACTTCTAAGAGTTGAATGAATTAGAATTGATTCGAATAGATTGTATAAGAGGGATTGAATTGGATTGAAATTTAATGGATTCTGATTGAAAACTTATTTGAAAAAGAAATTCTCGGCTAAATAATGTTATTCAAAATAAATATGATAAAATTTGCTAATTCTAAGGGCCTGTTTACTTCAGCTGAAAATAGCTGAACTGAACTGAATTGAGTTGAAAGTTTTTTTATGAATGATTAATGAATAGCAAAATAAGATAAGAGATGAACTGAACTGATCTGAACGGATTTTAAGTTGAAGTAAACAGACCCTAAGGCCAAAACACTTCTTTGAGTAGATTGTTTAAAAAGTCTCCTAATTTATTTTTTCCTCAAGTATCCTTATTTTCAATTAAAACTTAATTAAACATGCCGGAAAAGAAAAATCACTACATTAATCAATATAATATGTAATATATTTTTTTGTCATTCACCAACTTTGGTAGGTAAAGATCCTACATGGCAATTCCAAATAGTCTCATAGTCAAATTTCAACCTCTTTTTTTTTATCGCAAAAATGAACAGGTATCCAAACAAGACTTTCACCAAAATCTTTTTCACTTCACCAACTCCATTACATCACAAACCTCTCCAATCAAACGCTCCACATAAAATCACAAACTCCCATAACAGCACGTGTCACACAATCAATGGATCATTAAGTGATATTATACACTAGGGTGCACATTAATACCAATGTTTTTGTCAACGCACTTTCCATTTATAATATGATGATCACATACATTCTAATCATACCAACCCTCTACACCCTCTCCCCTACCTTTCACCAACTTCCCATATAATAACCCCTTAACCAACTCCCCCAAAGGCAGGGAAGGTGTTAGTAGTAACTCATTACGTACCTTCTCTTTTTTTTCCTAACTTGATCAAAAATATTTTTCACATAATTCCTCCTAGCTAGCATGGGTTCGGAACAAACAAGTAACCTTATTGAGGTCGAGGAACACAAAGAGTATATCTTTCGATCTAAGCTTCCTGACATCTACGTCCCTAATCATCTTCCTTTACACACGTATTGTTTTGAGAATTTGAATGAGCATGGTAATCGTCCGTGCATCATTGATGGGCCTACGGGGCGTGAGTGGACGTATGGTGAGGTAGAAAAGATGGCTAGAAGAGTTGGAGCAGGGTTTCATCATAAGATTGGGGTACAAAAAGGTCAGGTGATCATGCTCCTCCTCCAGAATAGCCCCGAGTTTGTGTTTTCCTTCCTAGGGGCATCCTTCATCGGAGCTATAAGTACCACTGCCAATCCATTTTGTACCCCTGTAGAGATTGAGAAGCAGGCTCGAGCTAGTGGAGCTCGAGCCATTCTCACCCAGTCCTCATTTGTTGACAAGGTGAGACCATATTGCCAAGAGAATGACATACATTTAATTCTCGTGGATACTATGTCTCTTGATGGGTCCCCCAACAAGTCTCAATACTTTTGGGACCTAGTTGTAGGCCCAGAGGAGGAAGATAAATTCCCCGACGTAAAAATAGTACCTAACGACGTGGTGGCCCTACCCTACTCATCAGGCACCACAGGCCTCCCTAAGGGTGTGATGCTCACGCACAAAAGCCTAGTGACGAGCGTCGCACAACAAGTAGATGGTGAGAACCCCAACCTCTATTTCAATAGCGAGGACGTAATACTATGCGTTTTACCCTTGTTCCACATCTATTCGCTAAACTCGGTGTTGCTGTGTGCTCTACGCGTGGGAGCTGCGATTCTAATAATGCCAAAGTTCGACATAAACATGTTGATGGAGTTGGTCCAAAAATACAAAGTGACGATTGCACCCTTTGTTCCTCCTATAGTTTTGGCTATTGCTAAAAATCAAGACGTGGATAAATATGACCTTTCCTCTGTAAGGGTAGTATTATCTGGTGCAGCACCCATGGGCAAGGATCTCGAAGATGCTGTAAGAGCTAAATTACCAAATGCCAAACTTGGACAGGTATGTACTTTAAAATATATATACAAATTTTGATCTTAATTATACTAGTATAATCTATTTCAAGCATACATATGATATAATCTAATGTTTTAATTAGTCATTGTTTGATTATTCTCTTAAATGTCAACACTATTATGCTATTTGAAGTTGAATATGATGTGATTGATCATTAGAGAGTAAAATCAGGTGCATACACATTATATATATTGTTGTTTTGTTAGGAATTTTTTTATGTAATCCTATTTGGAATATAGGTGGGTGCGTTATATTACATGTGTTATATCGAAAATGAGAGCATAATTAAAAACACATTGATGTATACGGTGATAATGATGACCGAGGATTACATGTTGAAAGTAACTCATATGGTTATTATTATCTACTTATATATCACAAAAGTAATTATTTTATGTACGGATCGGAGTAATAGATTTTTAGTCCATCCTTGTAACAATAAGATGTCTCGATCAAGTAAAAAGATACAATGATATTTTTGACGAGCTTTATATTACGTGATTATAAAAAGGTGAAAAAGAAAATTTCAATATACAAAGGAAGGATGATGCAAGTTATCTTCTAACATATATTTGATCGAGTCAATGATGTTTTTGATCTTGGTAACATCATAAGTTCATAACGTGTGGGATTGTATAATTAGTTTTCGAAGTAATTAATTTCACAATTTGGTATATTAGTACAACTACTAATCTAGATTTATTTTTCTTTATTTGTTTAAGTGTTCCCTTTTTTCAAGGTAACCCTACCATTTCACATTTGACATGATTAAAAGTTAGGTGTAAGGGGTTGAGTGTTCATAAGTCATAATATTGTTCTATTCATAGAGTCACAGTCATACCTTACTAGCAACAATTTTGGAACAAAAAATTCATTAGTGTTGTGAGCCTGTGACTTAGAAAGTATGATTAATTTCCCGTCATAGTATTTAATAATACAATTTTATATTTGTAAAATTTATTTTCAATGTTTTTTTTTTTTTCAAAACTATAAGACACTTTTAAATTTAAAGTTAAACTTTTAATTACTTGCTCATATTTTCCTTACAAAATTAGGATGACTATTGACTTTTTTATTTTATATTAATTTATATTATGCCATGTAAATATGTATTATATATATATATATATAGAGCTTTTTGTTTGTTAATTTTGAAAATGTAACTTTCTATATGATATGCTACATACCATATGAAAAAAATGTCACACAGCTTTCATTTCCAAAAAAGAAGGGATGTGGTGATATTACATGACTATAGTTTCAAATCTTTCCGGATGAATCATGTACGGGTAGATTTATCCATTTGGTTTTACCGTTTTACCTTTCATTTACGTGTAGTAAAAGTGAGGTATATATTAGTGTGTTGATAGATTTGTTTGAATGTAAACTATTTTAATTGATTTTATAAAATGACTCAAAAATTATTTGTATTTCAAAATTTTTAATGAGATACTCCCTCCATTTCTAAAATATTGCTATATATTCCGTTTTAGGTTTTCACTTAAACATTTCTACATTTTTCTTATAAGTCATTTAGTCGTTCCCCGTACTTCCTAGTCTCTCTACTTTTATCCTCTTAACAGTATTTAAGGGATAAAGGAGTATTATTTTTTCAAACCGAAAGACTGAAAGAATTGAATAATAAATAATTAGAAGAGGGTACGTATATGGGACCTCGGACCTATGGAAAACCGGTGTCTCCCATAGATAGCCGTCCATAAGATTATGATTTGATGATGCCCATATCCTCAAAGCATCGATAATAAAACCTGTCACTTTCCAATCACTATATTCACACTAAGTTTTTTAATGCTTGTCAATCATAATAAGAGTGAATTGAACATTGTCAATGCAAGTAACATTTATGTAATGACACCTGCTCCCTCTAAATCTTGACATTATTTACATTTAGGGCCTGTTTACTTCAGCTTAAATTCAATTTAGTTTAACTCCGTTCATTTCAGCTCTTCTTTTATTTTGTTAATCATTAATCTATAATAAAAAACTTTCAGTTCAGCTGTTTTCAGTTGAAGGAAACAAGCCCTTATTCTACTTGTATAACTTATGTTTCAATTCCGATACGTGAAAAAGTATTGGTGTATGTAAGATATTGAATTCCATTAGTTCAATGACTATTTTCTTAGTACCAACTTTTTTTTTTAAAATAATACTTCGTGATTTTTAATTACATATTCAAAATTATAAATATTAATGATCGAAGTTTAAACAACGTAGGGCTATGGAATGACAGAGGCTGGGCCGGTGTTAGCAATGTGTTTGGCATTTGCAAAAGAGCCAATGGAAGTAAAATCAGGGTCATGTGGAACAGTGGTGCGAAATGCTGAGTTGAAGATTGTTGATCCTGACACTGGACATTCATTGCCTAGGAACAAACCTGGTGAAATTTGCATTCGTGGTCACCAAATTATGAAAGGTTTGTTCTTCTACCTCTCAGTTTTCACACTAGTAGTCTAGTACATTTACCCCAAAATTACATACGACTGAGTATTTCCTTATGTCAAGGTTCTATCCGCTACTTGGCTAATGCCTAGTAATAACTAATAAGTGAATATCAAGTAGTCCGTAGCTTAATTGATTAATTTTTTTGAGATATGAAATCAAATCTTATCCATTATTGCACCGAATAATTAGATTGAAAGTTGAATAATTCATAAGTTGTTGCATGTTTATCAATTAGTTGCAATTACATTTTAATTTCGATTGCAACATATAGTCCATTGCACCGAATTATGAAGTAATGATCTTTTGATCTTACAATCTTGAACAATATGGTTGCTTCTTAATATTGAAATATCCTTATCAATGTAAATGTAATCAATAAGTTGTTCTTGTTAAAAACAAAACTTATCTTTGAGAACCAACTTATAATATAGGTATAAATTTTAAATTGTATAATGTAATTACTTATATACTAGTACTATAGATTGAATTAAGGTTATTTCTAACAATGTTACTTGTATTATTTTATTGTTATGATACCCCATAAACCTCCAAAGACCATTCAAATATCTAATTACTCGTATATGTGATGCTTGGACTTTTTCTTGAAAAAGTCAGCTGAAAAGGAAAAAAAATAAAATAAAAATCAAACAACTTTTTACCAGTTGTTGGGAATTTGTTGACCTCTTGCAGTGCCTCCTTTTGCTTTCACGTAGGAAAATCACCTTGCATGAATTCAATCAACTTTATTTTTTGACCAAATTTTATTCGGAGAATGATATTCGCAACAATAATTCATTTGAATGATGGATAGAATTAGGACAAATTCATGTAGAAAGCTATAGTTGACTCTAAGCGTTGACATTTAATTTGTTTGTTCACATATGTTGAGTGACTTGAGTCTAGAGCCACTTAGCATTGGTTGGCCGGTGATCTTGTACAAATAGTAAGATTTGCATTTTATAACATGTAGATAGTGTCTACCCGCGCGTTTTCAAACTTGAAAATTTCCTCGGATCTAATGTGCGAATTTATATTGGATTTAGATGCGGTTAATTTTGGTTGAGCTAATTATTTATGCAATTCTCATCACGATTAAAAGTGAATAAGAGATTAATAAAAAAGACTTATGATGAGGCTTTATGCCATAGTATTAACATGATTCTATTAGTGTCTAGTGTACTTAATTAAGGACAAGTGAGTGAAATATTGATCAATTATGCAAATTGCATTAGGTTACTTGAATGATCCTGAGGCAACAACAACCACCATAGACAAAGAAGGATGGTTGCACACCGGTGACATTGGATATGTCGACGACGATGATGAAATCTTCATTGTTGATCGGCTTAAGGAGTTGATCAAGTACAAGGGTTTCCAAGTTGCTCCTGCAGAGCTTGAAGGCATGCTCATAAGTCATCCTAACATCCATGATGCTGCTGTTGTTGCGTAAGTCCATTTTATTTCTCCTATTGATTAATACTTATTGGGAAATAATTATCTTAATACTTATATTTTTAGTGAATTTTTGTAATAAAAATTTCTTTTTGTGAAATTTTCAGAATGCAAGATGAGGCTGCTGGTGAGGTTCCAGTTGCATTTGTAGTAAGATCAAATGGTTCTCAAATCAGTGAAGATGAAGTTAAGCAATATATTTCCAAACAGGTAATTAATCCTAAATTTTGATTAATTTGGTATTTTGTATTCTTATAGCTATAAATCGATAGTCATTTTGAAATTAAATCTATTCGTAAAACTGTAGTTTTGTTCTTTCCATCTTATTTTAAATCTTTAATCGATATATAAACTAATAATTTTTATTAATGTTTACGTATAGGTGGTGTTTTATAAGAGAATATTCCGAGTGTTCTTTGTGGAATCAATTCCAAAACTACCATCAGGGAAAATACTAAGGAAGGAGCTAAGAGCGAGATTAGCAAATGGTGTTACAAAATAGGTTCTATACAACCAATTTATTAACAGAAGTTTCGTCTCAAAACTTGGGCATAATTACCTCCTTGGACTAGCAGCAAATGCAGTACAATGTGAAGGATGCCAGTATATATGATTTGTACCAAAAACATAACCTTTTGGGTTTAATGTTCTTTCTTTTCTTTATCGTTTTTTTTTACCAACATGGAAAGAGATAGTGTTGGGAAATTTCAATTTATTACTTCTGTGTTTGTGTGTCATTTTAATTATTGTAAATGATGCCAAGAACAGTTTATTGGGAGTATTGATTTTTAATTGAGTGGTTAATGTAGATTAAATTGTACAATAAAGGAGTATTCTTAGCTAGGTTCAATATGTGAACAACGGACTTTTAAGAACATAGTGTGTACTCGTACTACTTACTTTGTAATACGTTTGTACATGGTTAATAAAATTATACTTAGTAAGTTAAAACTACGCACATAATTAGTTAGAGTTCCTTGAACATGTGGACTTTAGAGTTCAATTAAGCCCAATAGTAGTGGGCCTAGAAGACCTGTTTGAAGAAGCTTTGCAAGTATATAAGCTTGTAAGGGCTTCGACGCTGCAAACTTAGATGAATTAAAATTGTTAAGTACTCAATTCGTTTTATTTTATTGGACACGTTTTGATCATTTTTCTGTCACAAACAGATTTCAAATGTAACCAACAAATTGAGATGAAGAGATTACATTATGTATTATTCCATAATAAGGACCCACTTGCAAGTCCATAATGAGGACCCACTTGCAATTTATTAGAATTGAATAGAGGTGGTCAAAGGGCTGGTTGACCTAGCCCAATCCTAATCAGCCCGTAAAATGACCCCTCGAGGTCTAGTTCCAACCCAGTACAGTCCGCCGATCATTAATGTGGGTCATGGGACTCATGATCCAATCTCCTCATTTAAGCCCGCCCAAATTACCCTAATCCACTAAAAATCTGACCAATCTATAATCCAATTCAATGTGCCAACCTACCAAACAACTACCATTAGTTACAATAATATTGAATTGTTAAATTGTATTGTCAGATGTACAAATATTATGTCTAAGTTGATAAAAACTACTCTTTATCTATCTAGCTCATTACTTTTATCAAAGATTTACATATTCTATTAATTTTATTACATACAACATTAATTTAACACATTATTTACAAATACATTAGTCATTGACACACTATAGTCATTAATTAAGCATCTATTGAATATATAAATACTATTTAAACTAAAACAAAATTCATTAAACCCATCTAACATCCTAACCTCATGAAATATATAGTCCAATCCAACCCAATTCATTAGCTAACCCGCAAACCCATCTTATTGACCCGTACCCCAACACTAACCTAACTTGCCACGATAACCCAGCCTACAACCCCAGTAATCTAGCCTAACCCAACCCATCTCAACCCACCACGATTTGTGCGACATGGGTTGACCTTTTTACAACCAAGCCTGATTCAATTCGCCACCTTAATAGGTTGAATGCAGTTAATCTGCCCCTAATTAATCTGCCCACGAACACCCCTAAAATTGAATGATTTATTGCAATCTAAATGCAATAATTTGACATTGATTATGAGTAGTACAAGTCAAATCATTGTATAATATTGTCATTTTTGATTACTATATATACATGCATTTATGTCATTGTCTCATATTGTTTATGCAATTTACGTTATACTATTCTTTCTTCGTCACAACTACGTATGTAGCTTTGTTCCCAAATAATTAAGACAAAAGACACAAAGACAACAAGTTATGTTGACCCTAAGTTGAATAAGCTAACTAGCTAAGCAACAGATAATGGAGGATAAAAATGATGCACTTGTTGATTGTCAATCACCTTCGTAAGTTAATACGGAGATACGGACATACGGTATACCCCTTCTTCATTGAACTTCAATTAAAACCCCATCACTCATAAATGACGACAACCACAAACATATCCACCCTATATCCTATAAAATTTTCTGACTTTATCATCAACTTGTCTCTTTGCTATTTGTGCATACCATAAGCGCTTATAGTATTGCTAGCGTACGTTTTTATAGTATTGCTAGCGTACGTTTTTATAGTATTGCCTCAAAACTTTCACTACAAAGTACATATTACTATTAGAGCATGAATATATATACGGATTATAACCTAGGAAAATAATCCCATGCTTCCTATGTTATTACATTTACTTTTAGTCACATGTCCCAATATTTGATACAAGATCCCATAAAATCACTTTTTGAAAATAAATATTACGTGTAAGAAATAATAAATAATTATTTATACCTAATTATAACTTTATAAGTATCTGTAATTTACGGATTTCATATTTTATGAGATTTATTGTACTCTCAAAAATACGAATTACGAGTTCGATTCCAACTCGACTTCATGAAGTCCCTCATTGGTATCTCAAATACTATACCTGACCAAGAATTCAAGATTAAGTGTATGTAGTTTGTTTTTCATGTTTTTGTATGGTAAGATCATGTTGAAGTAATAAAAAGAGACAAGGACATATCCTGTTAAAATGATCCTTAATTTTAAGGATGTTCCAAAAGTTAAGGGCTTAGGAATCTTCAAGTGACTTTGGTTTAAACAATCGGTAGTTTCCAAGTTGATGCATTGTCCTTAAGTAAAGGGACAACTTGAGCTCCACCGCAATCTTTGCTGACCTTTTTGGCTTTTCAACTAAAGAGATTTCTTTCCTTCATACAT
The DNA here is from genome assembly GCA_016808085.1 of Suaeda aralocaspica. Classification (NCBI taxonomy): domain Eukaryota; kingdom Viridiplantae; phylum Streptophyta; class Magnoliopsida; order Caryophyllales; family Amaranthaceae; genus Suaeda; species Suaeda aralocaspica. The sequence continues at coordinate 486,875 of PYUH01000160.1, read as the reverse complement.
GGGGGATTGCCCCAACTAACTTACGAGTATTTCAATTTATTGATCTTCAGCAAAACTTTAATTTTAATATATAAGTCCATGTGCTTTATGTCAATCATCGACGGTGTGTATTACTGTAATAGGATAAGTATGCTCTTAATTGAAACATAACTAGGTGTTAAATTGTGTCAATGTCTTTATTTTAAGTTGTATATATTGTAAGGTTATAATCAATGTTTAATGGGTGAGTCATATATTGTAAGGTTATCATCAATGTTTATTGGGAGAGTCATGATATTATGTATCATATACGAAAGTATGAGTTAATGTATCCTATGCCATTCTAGCATCATGTTATTTAATGTCTTTTATAATATTACTCGTAGTATTTTCTTTAAAATTCTAATGCAATTGTTGTTATGAACTAGCTTAGTATATTGTGATATTTAGGTCACTTTTATTTTTGACCTCTGTGAAGAAATGAATCTGAAATTTTGGCTACAAACATACCTCTTGGAACTTATTTTGTTTTTGTCCCTTGTTTTCGATACATACCTTGAATATAATCCAATGGTTTGCCATTTGTTTTTAGCTTTCTTAAAGGAAAAATACTCCTTACAACGCTTACAACCTCAATTTAAATTGCAAGTTTACATCTTAGCTTGAATGTTCTTTCGGCCAAATGCGTCTCATGAAGATGGTATTATTTTGAGGTAATTCTCAATATCTCACAGAGTCACAGTGAGATACATCCTATTCTTATATAAAATTATGGAAAACAATATTTTTATATTAAAGTGAAATATATCTCACCGCGAAGTAGTAGAAATTTTTGGATGGTATATGCTTGTGTAGGATACAATAATGAGAGCAACACCCCATTGAATAAACTCTTTATGCAGCCTGCAGTAGTTTAATCAAATGTATAGGGGTCCCATATTATCCCCCAAAAGACGCACTTCTTTTCCCAATGAACTTTATGATGAGAATTGTGAAGTAAGGGCCTTTTTATTTCAGTTGAAAATAGTTGAATTGAATTGAGTTGAAAGTTTTTTATGAAAGATTAATGAATAGCAAAATAAGAGAAGAACTGAACTGAACCGAGCCGAATTGAATTGAATTGAACTGAACTGAACGGATTTTAAGCTGAAGTAAACATGCCCTAAGAACTACACACTTCGTGTTACATACATTGACTTTGGACTTCAGAGTAGTTCATTTCATCTTTAATTCCCTTTTGGCTTGTCACATATGTTGCGGTTTTTCTGTTTTTTTGCTCTTTTGTAGAAATATTTTAATTACCCGAGTTGTTATCTAATCTTAAACGCTAATTGCCAACTTTTTTTTTTAAACAAAGGTATTTCTTATTGAAAACAAAGCATATGAAATAAAGTTCAACTAAAAAATTATATTACAGTATATAAGTTACATTCATAAATACGTATAATTAAAATAAGGACTAAGGGGAAGAGGTGGTGTGCTTACATAGTTTGTATTACGATAGTAGGGGTTCAATTGAATGAAAAGGTTAAGCTGAATAATAAATTTTATACTTTATCACACCTCCTTAATTACACAATTGCCTATTGAGTTTTAAGTACGTATGTGCATAGGCCTTCATATATATACAATATTCGACTTTTAAAGGAGGGTTGAATAAGATTCAAACTTGTAACATTTATGTCGATTAGTTTGACAATAATACCTATATAAGAGCTTCGATCATAAGATTATGATTTTGGTTGAGTTGATTTTCGGATAATTTGATTGAAGTTACATTATATGCTCCGCAATTTATTTCAAATTTTTATTTAGAATAGGAAACAAGATTGTTAAAAGGATACAAGTATACATCTCTAATTTTTTATTTTATCTTTGAGCTTCAAATTGATAGAGACACTATTAATTGCAACTTTCATGTGCAACATTAATTTTCCAAGTTTTAATTCAACAGTTTGATACTGACTCGACATACCATATTTCCAAATGTCTTAATTAATAATGGCAAACGATATTGATCAACATTGCAAAAATTTGAATTAAATTAATGAGAACCAAGCTATGTAAAGAGCTTGTACCAAAGATCCTAATAAGGAATTTGTTTTGTACCATACATGACGTATTGATGTGATCAATTCATAATTAGTTGGACAACTACCTACAAAGGACAATTATGCATCTAATAATTCATGAAATTGATTGGTTAATTCAGTCTCTTAGGGAGGCTAATTATTTTATGATGCCCTAGTCATAACATATAATTGAATGGTTTGTTCCAATCAATATTGTTTTACTTTGTAATAAATGACCGGGCTTGCTCTGGATTAATATGGTTGTTAGATTTTTTGTTTTATAAATTCATATATTCCGTAGTAGATTCTATAAAAACAATAAAAAAAAGGTTAAATTAGTCGTCTTTCTCCTGATGCAAGTGAATTGATTTGGTTCGATGGAGCTCCAAAAAACTGTCAAAATTTTTGCAGAGTAAACGTATAGTAAAAATTGATATCCTGACTGGTTAATTGAAGTTGGAAAGGCCAAGTGAACGTCCTAGAAGAGTGAAAAACTATTGTTCCTCCTTCTGAAATATCTCAAAAAGAGGGACGGTAACAAAGCTTTTGATGCCAAAACCGAACATGGGAAATCCCTTGGTGACCCAACATATATGGTAAAAAAAATAGGGCAAAATAAGATGGAGCCCGAAATAGTCCCCCGAAGGCCAAACACAAAGGCTACAATTCACAATTTTCCAAGGTTCGGAGGTCCTGGAAAACAAATTTACCAAATTTTTTACAAGGTAAGCATATGGACAAAATAGGAACCCTTAACAGCTTATAGGAGTCTGAAAAGCCATAATAATGTCTTGGGAGAGCAAAACGCTATTGTTCCCTTTCTTTGAAATATCTCACAACGAATGATGAAAACAAGATTTTAGAGGCCGAAAATGATCTTGGGGAGTTTTGTGGTGACCAAGAACATGTCAAAGAAAAAGGGCAAAAACAAGACTAAGCTCAGGACAACCCTTCGGAAGTAAAAAAAAAAACAAAGGATATAATTTACAGTCTTACGAGGTTTCGGGATCCCGATAATAAATTGCCAAAAATTTTATAGGTTAAGTGTGTGGTCAAAATAGGAATCCTAATCAATTGATTGAGGTTTAAAAGGTCATAAGAACGTCCAGGGAGAGCAAAAAATCTATTGTTCCCATTATCCGAGACATCCCGAAAAGAGGGATGATAACAAATTTTTAGAGGTCGAAACAAATCATGAAAATTAAGTAATGTGGCAATTATGTGGTAAAAAAAATAGGGCAAAAACAAGTCAAAGCCCGGGATAATTCTTTGAAGGCCCAAAACAAAGGCTTTAATTCACAGTTTTTAAGATTTAATTTAGGAGTTTTGAAAAAATATTTGCCAAAATTTTGACAATGTAAGCGCATGGTCAAAATAAGAACCCTTAGTAGCTAAGCGGGCTTGAAATGGCCATAATAACGTCCTAGGAGAGGATTGAAAAAAGCTATTGTTTCCTTCTTCTAAAATATCTCGAAAAGAGGTATAATAATAAAGTTTTAGAGACCAAAACTGATCATGGGGAGTCATGTGGAAGCCTAGAAAACGTAATAAAAAAACAAGGCAACAACAAAATAGAGCCCGTGATAGCTCTCCAAAAACCAAAAACAAAAGTTATAATTCACGGTTTATTTTCTTAATTATTTGGCAACATATATTTAATGTACTAGGTCTAGACGTAAGGAAATGCTGCTCAACTTATTTAAATTCATTCTACCATCGTCACGAAATCAACTGAGCCACCTTCTTGCTAGATCCAGTTATCCTATATTCAAATTTACATTAACTGATTATGTAAAGATTCTTGTATCCTAATATCAAAGCATGAAATAGGGTTGATAATAGATTAGCAATACATACGTATCCAAATTTTTCTCTCTCCATGATCATAAGCCGACAGTGGGGTCCATATGTTGCCATTAGTATAGGCGACAACACTTGCCTCTATTCCCACTTTCCTCTTTCTTTCACTTGTACACACACATTTATAACTTCTTACCATTTTTGGAAACCCTCATTTTTTCTTCTCAACCTTATATATGTATAGCCTTCATACTCATAATCTCCTCATTCAATTATTTACCTCTTAAAATCCATATCATTCATACTCATATATATTTCTTCTAATACAATTATCTCATTCACTTAACCAAAAAAAAAAAACCCTAGCTAATTTCTTTAATTCTCCTTTTATTATGGATTTTGAGCTCAAAACATCATCCAATGATATACCTAAGTTGATCAATCTCGATCTCATGCTAGACCGATCATCATCATCATCATCTTCTTCATCATCTTTGACAATGTCTCCTTCGAGCTCTGGTGAGGCGAGGGTATTCTCATGCACTTATTGCAAGAGGAAGTTGTATAGCTCACAAGCTTTAGGGGGTCACCAAAATGCGCATAAGCTTGAGCGTACTTTGGCTAAGAAGAGTAAGGGGTACAACTCTTTTGTTAATAAACGGTCTCATAATATTAACTTAGGGCCCACGTCCACGGTGAGTATGGCCCCACATATCATACATAATAATAGTGACAATTTTGGAAGTGATCATCGTACGGTTGGATATGGGAGAGGGGATTTTATTAACTATAGCTCTTGCAATGAGGATCTTGATTTGTCATTGAAACTTTGATATTGTTGGATAATTCTTGTTGCACCTTGCACTGTTAATTAATCCTTTAAGTCAATCATAACGTTTTTATAGTACTATTGGTAAATTAGGGTAATTTTTATTCAAAAAAGATTTGAATTTTTCAAGTAATTTAGCAAATTTTTAATACTTCACAATAAATTATTGTAAATTTGTCTTACATGAAAATGCTTGTATTATTACCAACATCAATATTACGACTAAACTCATGATCAAGTGTAGATGAACAATTTTATCATGTTCGAGTGAAAAATGAGTCCCTTAGGACCTGTTTACTTCAACTTAAAATTAGTTTAGCTCAACTCCGTTCAGTTCATTTCAGCTCAGTTCAGTTCAGTTCAACTCTTCTTTTATTTTGCTACTCATTAATCCTTCATGAAAAACTTTCAGGTTAATTAAGTTCAGTTCAGTTTAGCTTCAATCAGTTCAGTTCAACTGAGCCCTAGTCTTCTTTATTAATTAGTTTAATTTCCTCCAACAATGTATTTGTATTGCTTCAAATTATGATACCTAAGCCCTAAAGGTAGCTACCAAATTAATTGCCACAAACCCAACCCTTATCTTCATGCATGCATGCTGCCTGCCTAAGAACTGCGGTGTATTTTTTTACAAATTGTGTAGACGAGTTAAGTATAAACTTAAGTCTTGAACTTTCACAAAAGTTGCACTTTAAGTACTACAGTTGCAAAAGTTGAAACTTGGGTTCTAAAAACAAACACCGTTAAGCATATAGCATATCCATTTAAATTGTTAATTCTTTAACATTTCATACATGTACCTTTATTAGCTAAAAACTTGCTACCAACTATATTCATTTAGCCAAGATTATAAATGGTCACAATATGCAAGTGGCTCACAACCATCACAAACAATCACTGCCGGAGGACTTCAAGAAGATCTTGCAAGAGTTAGAAGGTTTCAATGAAAAAGATAAAAGTATTATTGTTTTTATTATTTTTTTAAGAAACAAAATTATTATTATTATTATTATTATTATTATTATTATTATTATTATTATTATTATTATTATTATTATTTAGACTTAATGAATTGAATAAGCTAATATTAAGTTCAAGTTCATCTTGATGAATAAAACTTCCAATAAACTAATACTTAGTTAATTCAAGTAATACTTAATTACAAACTAACCGCAGTGTCCATACTTGGCCTAATTAATATAAACTAATACTTACTAACTGATGGCCTAATTTGCAGTTAGTACGCGAACTCTTCACTAGAAAGGTGGCAGGGAGCATATGCAAGTTCAATTCAAAAATGAAAATAAAACAAGTCTTTATTTTTTTTTTTTTGGTTTGGTAATAATATATATATACTCCGTAGATTTTTGCTATGAACTTGTGTTAGCATCCTAAGTAGGGTATATTGCTATATTTCACCAGTTGCAAACAGTGGCGTAGCCACGAATTATGCAATGGTGGGTTACTATTTTCCGAGTACGTATGAAGTTATTTTCCGAAGCTAGATAATATTTTGAATCAATGTATCATCCATATTAACCATTCAAAAGCAACTCACTAGATTGGTGCTTATAAATTATTCTATCAAGTAAAAGTTAGTAAGTTACTACTTTGTACAATATCAAATAAACTAATAATCTTTTCAAAAAATAATAATAAATTTACTCATAACAATGAAA
>PYUH01000160.1:435422-480138 GCA_016808085.1 Suaeda aralocaspica | reverse complement strand
ATTATTATTATTATTATTATTATTATTATTATTATTATTATTATTATTATTATTATTATTATTTAGACTTAATGAATTGAATAAGCTAATATTAAGTTCAAGTTCATCTTGATGAATAAAACTTCCAATAAACTAATACTTAGTTAATTCAAGTAATACTTAATTACAAACTAACCGCAGTGTCCATACTTGGCCTAATTAATATAAACTAATACTTACTAACTGATGGCCTAATTTGCAGTTAGTACGCGAACTCTTCACTAGAAAGGTGGCAGGGAGCATATGCAAGTTCAATTCAAAAATGAAAATAAAACAAGTCTTTATTTTTTTTTTTTTGGTTTGGTAATAATATATATATACTCCGTAGATTTTTGCTATGAACTTGTGTTAGCATCCTAAGTAGGGTATATTGCTATATTTCACCAGTTGCAAACAGTGGCGTAGCCACGAATTATGCAATGGTGGGTTACTATTTTCCGAGTACGTATGAAGTTATTTTCCGAAGCTAGATAATATTTTGAATCAATGTATCATCCATATTAACCATTCAAAAGCAACTCACTAGATTGGTGCTTATAAATTATTCTATCAAGTAAAAGTTAGTAAGTTACTACTTTGTACAATATCAAATAAACTAATAATCTTTTCAAAAAATAATAATAAATTTACTCATAACAATGAAAAAAAAAAAAAAACAGAAGAAGAAGCTCAAAAAGTGATAATAGTGCTTTCAAAAATTGGAAATCTATTGTTTTTCTTTTGTTGTATTTTACGAGCATTTCCTTTATTTTTTTCTTTCTTATTTTCTCAGGCTCTAGAGTTATGGGCTATTATTCCATTGAATTCTCTTGTTCAAGTTTCATCAAATAAACTCAATCAAGTTTCAATTTGATAAATTCGACAATCCAACTCTAAATATCCAACATCTCAATTACTCCATCAATTATTACCAACAACTCAACTCAATCCTAATTTCATTAACAATTAAATTAAAACCCCCGAAAAACCCATAATTTAAAAGCAATTCAAATAAAAGAAAATTAACAACCTTGAGACATTGAACAACGGTGGCGGCAAGTCGACAATAGCAAAGTGGATGTGAAGGTATGAAGCTATGAAGGTGAAAGAGTGATGGCAATTCAATCGCCAACTTTCCCAATTGTGTATTGCTTTTTTTGTTTTTTAATAATTAAACTTCAGCGTTTTGGAGGGTTTTGGTGGCCATGGTAGGTCACGTGCACTGCTGTGCCCATTAGTAGCTCCGCCACTGGTTGCAAACTATTACTAAGTTGTTTTGTTTTTTTTTGCTCTATGAAAATCAGTTGTGATATTTTCATTGAAGCTTCATTAAAAAAAAAAAAATTGTGCAATTAATGCTATAAATTTGCAAAAGTTTATTACCTTAACGGAATAGTTAATGAAAATTACTTTGAATACCCAAGTTACAACTTTTGTAACTAGAGTACTCAAAATGTAACATTTATAAAAGTTCAGGGCCTAAGGCCCTGTTTTATTCAGTTTAAAATCAGTTCAGTTCAATTCAACTCAGTTCAGTTCAGTTCTTCTTTAAATTTGCTACTCATTAATCCATCATAAAAAAAACTTTCAGTTCAATTCAATTCACTTCAATTGTTTTCAGTTGAAATAAACAGGCTCTAAATGTATACTTAAGTCGTGGGTAGACGGAAAATAAACAAAAGAAACGAAGATTGGTAAATAATGAAAGTCTTGCACTTTTTCGACCCCCTTTCTTTCCATACCCTTCTAGCTTAGCCAATCATAAAACGACATCACTTGTTATCTAGTCCATATAGTCTGCTATCTAGTTGCCAGTTGACAAGATTTTTATTACTTTTAGTAATCGGAATGAGTCCCTATTAAGATTTGACTTGACCTAAGAAAACACGTACTTTAGATAGATTGAACAATTGTGAGAGATGAATTGACTTCCCAATTGATACACTCATTGGCTCCATTATTTTTGATAATGTATCATGTTTTAAAAGTATAGTAATTACAAAATAGATTGCTTGCTCTAGTAGAGAGTGTTTTTATCGAGCCTTGCATAATTTATCTCATGATTTACACTTTTGTATTTTATATATAAAATTCATTAAAAATATCATTGTATGAGAAATTACAAACAATGCATTTTACTAGAGGATTTCCATTTTTTTATCACACAACCTTTAGATTGTATAGTCATTATTGCATAGCATTGTACACCTTGAAATTTCTTTATCCAATCTGTTCTCCTTTTAAATTGGGCCAAGCTGATACGTGTGGAATTTGAGTAAGATAGCCAATCAAAATATGTAACAACAAAAGAAAACCAAGAAAAATATTGTATTCTTTAAATAACCTGAATCATTGATTGGTCAATTGATAGGTTCATAAGCTCGAAGACATTTCAACCTACTATATTGATGCAAAGTAGTGGTGCCACATTATGGAGTACAACTAGAATTTTGGGTCGGCTATGATTATCAAATATGTTTTTGTTTGTTTTTCATAATGTGTTTTTTGTTAAGTGTGAAATTAGATTGCATGGATTATAAATAAGTTACCAATTAAAAAAGCAAAAATATTATAAAAGACTTGGGTAAAAATAGCAACTTGTGCATGAAACTCTTGTAAAGAATGACATTTGTCACATAATTGGTAAGCGCCACACAGTGAATATCATAAATGATACAAATTAAAAGCTCATACCATATGATTACAAGACTTTATTATCTATTACTTTAAAATATTAAACATCAAATTTATTATGGATTGGTGGTCAAACTTTCACATTTTGTTTCAAATGTCATGAGTTTGATTCCTAATAGCTACACACGCCTTTTAATATATTATATAGATGACTTAAGAGCAAATAATAGTTTCAACTTTTAATTTTTATTTATTTATTTATTTATTTGTTAGAGAGTGACAACACCGAGTTATGATAATCAATTTTATAACAACCTGAAAAATTGAGAAATGATTTTTAATTAACTGAACTATTCGGCTATTCCTCGCTCTTAATTGTGACAAACTTCTAATCATTAAATAATGAGTCTCTTGTACGAGTTATTATTGGCAATCTGTGTAGGACACTTTTAATGTCTTACATACAAATATATTATGATTGATTGGTAATGGGAATGTATGTACGTCTTAATTGAATCCTAATCTGAGCTTTAGCTAGGGTTTGGTATCCATCAGTACTATACAACAAAACAATAAGTTAGTCAGATCAAAAGAGCATTACATGTGAAATGTTAGGCTACGAAGTAGCTTAGCCATTGTTTGATGGCCGGAAGCTGTTAAAGTTTACATGTAAGTGTTGGAAAAATATGCACAGTTTTCGTTGAATGTCATTTTATATAAAATAATGGAAGGTTTTCTTGTCCTACATTAAAAGATTTACTCTTTTTTTATATGGGTTTACTTATTTTATTTAAACTTGTGGTATGGGCTAGAAAGGAGTCTCCCCATGTGTGTAGCTATTTGGCCCGGTTTGAGAAGTACACATTGAAAACAAAAGTTTTTTCTCTTCTTTTTCGAGGCGAATTTAGCTTCAACGACAGTGTTTTATCACGTCACAACATTGCTTTACATGCATTTGTTCTTATTTTAATTTACGATGATAATTTTGCTACAGGAAGAACTAGTTCAAGGATAATTGTTTTGGATTAAGCTAAAATGAACTTAACTAGACTCAGTTAAGATGAGCTATACGCTAAATTAAGATTTACTAAAATCAAGTTCAAAAGAATAGAGCATTAGCCAAATTTTCTATGGTATGCAAATTCATCCCCAAGCTAAGATAGTGTTTTCTTCATAAATCCTAAAACAAACAACTGAGGGTGAACTAACATTATCACGGCGGCATGGCCTCATGGGAATGAAAAATGATTTTCCTCACAAAATTACATAAAAATTTATTGTCGTTATCTCTACATACTCAACGAGCCGTTAGGAGTTTGGGTTAGATATTCATTGATGAGGGAAATTCATGCCATATTATCTATCCTGTAATTCTTGTCACACTATAGGAGAATGATAGATAACTCAATTGTTTAAATTAAAAGTTCTCTCTTAATTTCCAAATATCGGTCATCTCTTTTCACTTGCTCCTAACTCTAAAAAACATTATCATGGTGCAATTATAAAACGTTTTCTACCATGCAGTCTAGAAGTAGAAGACATACGTTCGTGATACCTCTGACACAAAACAACCATGACAAACAAAGTTTGATACAGAGTATTTATAAGTTCTTACAATTATTAGAATGCTTTATTTTAAGATAATATGATGTGTAACGCTTCAAGATAAGGGTAACCACCATCTAATGTTTCATGTTTATGAACCAAGTTAAGTGAACTTAAAGGTAAGCTTGTTTCCAAGGGAAGTAGAAAACTTTATTCAAATTTAATTCTTAGCTTCTTAAGTCACATAATTGGACTTATTACATATGTGTCTTCTAATATTTTTGGTAATATATGAACCTATAATATGAAGGGCCCACTTTTATTGAGTGATATTATAGTGTACATATTTGATAGGAACATGCATTGCATTTTGGTGTGATTGTTAGTATTTACCATTTAACTTTGATTTCCCTATGAGTTAAGATGCGTTGTTGTTACAACTTGTACTATGACTAGGAAAACAGGGACATGATAACTTGATTAAGACGGTCTTAGTTCGATCAAGCCCATTGTACATTTGTACGCAACACTTTGTCTAGTTAATTGCTCACAACTTTTGCGATTGGTTTGGCACCCTAACGCAAGATGACGTTTTAGATTATTGAGTAGGTTAGGCGAGTTGAAAATGACATTTGAAATTTAAATGTACTATAAATTACGTACACGGGAGAGATAAAAAGTAACAAATAATCGTGTGACTTGACCATGTTGTGACATATTGACTATTTTAATAAGCTGGCTTCTTGTTTTATTTTTTGTATATAGACAAACTTGATGTGAGAGATGTTTAAGCTTTAATAAGTGCTATTCAGTAGTATATATAGTTGTTAATTTCAAAATCATAGATTTAATTTTACAGATACGTGATAGTTTTCAAAGTGGTGCATATACCTTAGGCATCAACATATGTCGAATTACATTACATTATAGATGTAGCGGACTAGCGGTAAAAAGATATTACCACATTTCTCTCTCATGGCATCATATATCGATAGATGCTATTAACTTCCAATTCACTCCAATAGTTACGCAGTTTGTCTAAATGCATGGATACCTATTGGCTATTGCTAAGAGAAGCACTAGCTAGAGCTTAGACATATATCAATCACAACTCTAATACAAATCTCATCAACAAAATTTTAACTAGATACATCAAAGATATTAGATATTAATTTTTCATCCACCTTATTATCATTTATTACAATACTTCAAATCGTATGATTAACTAATTTTAAACTTGTTGGACCGATTGTAGGAGCTCCATACTAGGATCTTCACCGAGCCGTGCTTCAACTGGCGCGAGGAATATACACACATTGCTTTGGATACATATAAAGATTGATATGCATCATGGTCGATTCTTCAATTCCAACCCAAACATGGTAATATAGAGCTAGATTGATGAATATAAACCCCTCAAAATGTATATATAACTTGTTTATTGTTTTTTTTCCATGCCTAGCTTAAATTGTTTCATGCATTATTGCATTTGTATATATAACATCTAATCCTATCCGTATACAAAAGGTGAAGAAGTAATAGTTTTAATTTTTGTAAGGTGAAGCGGCTAAGTAGAGTTCTTATAGGGCACGTAAATTGGAATTGCTACACTACTTTATGGTCGGTGCCCAAGAGAATCTCTTGAATTATGACCGTAAGATATGGTTTTTGGGGTCTTAATTAGTTAAACCAACTAGCTATTACTCCGTACATCAATTCTATTTGAACTCTCCCTTGATAAATTATTACCGTTTCATGAAATTTAAATTGATGTCTTCGATGTTAAAGTTAAACCACCTCAACCTTAACCTATTCATCATGATTTATGAGTACAAGTAACTAGCTTTTAGACCTATAAAGTTGCTTTTGTACTTTCTTTTCATGATTTTATGCACCCTCTACGGGCTTTTTTACTTGCTACATATACCAAAAAGAAAAGTTTTTATATACTTGTAACATTGTCTCTTTTGAACGTGAACCATATAGCACAATTATACTTTTACTCACCCTTGGAGTCAATTTACCCTCATTTAATCATGCTTAACCTTACCTCACATATGCAAAGTTATGATCCCAATGTTGAAAATGACATTTCTTGGTCTTTGTTCCTATTTGGTATGTAGCAAGTAAATAAAACTGGAGGTGTTACTACGTATATCTTTTGCTATTTTTGGGGCCTGTTTATTTCAACTGAAAACAGCTGAACTGAACTGAAAGTTTTTTTTACGAAGGATTAATGAATAGCAAAATAAAAGAATAGCTAAACTGAACTGAACGGAACTGATTTTAAGCTGAAGTAAACAGGCCCTTGGTATAACTAATTATCCCAAGTGTGGTCACACTAGTCCTTTTCATTCTCCAAAAGGGCGCCTTATGACCTATCAAACTTTGAAAAGTTGATTGAGGGTTCTTTTTTGACCCTAGGAGCACTGTGTAAAATTTCTAAGATTCTTTTTTTGAGATCCCAGACCTATGAAAATTGTGGATTATAGCATTCATTATTTTGGTTATTGGTGCGTTGTGCCGGGCTCCATCTAGTTTTTGCCTTGTTTTTTTTTTTTTTTACCAAGTGTCCGATGACCCTCTTTTGACTCTACGACTTTGTGTAAAATTTGCTGCATTTTTTCTAGGACTTCGGAACATCTGAAAACTATGGATTATAGCCTATGTTTTTTGGCTTTAGGAGGGCTGTCTCAAGTTTCGTCTAATTTTTGCCCAATTTTTTTACCAACTGTTTTAGGCAAACCTAGGACTAGACCTGGCAAAGTTAGTCCGAATCCGAAAACCCTGATTTGAAATATCTGATCTGATTACGGATCCGATCCGAAATGGAAAGTCTGAATCTTGGTATGAAATCCGAAAATGGACCGATCTGAGTCCGAATCCGAACCGAAAACATTTGATCCGAATCTCATCTGACACAAAAGGGGTCGTCCGACCCGATTAAATCCGACCTGAATATTGACCCGGTCCGAATCAAATTTAGATCGGATTTCATCCGAATCTAATTTGATGATCTTAATCTGATCTGAACACATCTTTAATCCGATTCTATTTGAAATGACTATTAACTAAATTTCAGTTAAAACCATATTGATATTTAGGAAAATGACATATGTATAGTGTAGTTGTGTAGACATATAGTATATTGTAAGTTTGTAGCTTGTAAATAAGATAGTAGCTTTGTATGGTAATGTACTTGAACACTTTATAAGTACATATAGAGATTGATTTTATTGGATCACAATATTTTCTAATTAAAATTCAAAAGTGGCTAAGGTTTAAGTCAAATTTGGAGAAAATTAGCCCGTAAAAATCCGATTCGGATTAAAACTCGGCCCGGATACGAAAGTTCCGTCAGGAAAACTATTCAATCCGATTTCAGTCCGAAAGTATAGTTCGATATCGATCCGGACCGAAAGGGCCAATCCGAAACCGATCTTGCCCGAAATCATGACGATCCAGAAGTCATCTGAAATAAAATCCGACCCGGTCCAAAAATGGTCCGATTGCAAATTGGTCTGAAAATGATATGGTCTCATTTCATCCGGTCCGAATCCGATCCAAATGGTCCAATTGCCAGGTTTACCTAGGATCCCCCAAGTTGAGTTTCTGCCTTTAAAAACTTGCTATATCTACTCTTCAGAGAGGTTTCAAGTAACGCCACAATAGTCTTTTTTGTTTTCTAAAAGGCTATCTTATGGATTTTCAAACCGCGAGAAGTTGTCCGAGGTCTTTATTTTGACCCTAGGGGCAATGTGTAAAACTTTCGGTATTTTATAACCGGGACCTCGAAACGTCCAAAAACTATAAATTATAGTCTTTGTTTTCGGTTTCCTAACATTTATCTTAGGCTTCGTCTAGTTTTCGCCTTATTTTTTTTAACAAGTTTTCTAGGTGAATCCAAGACCCTCCACATTTAGTTTTGACCTCTAAAAACTGATTACGTTACCTTTTATCAAGAGATTCCGAAAAAGACCACACTAGTCTTTTTCGTTCTCCAAATGGTCCTCTTATGGCATTTCGAACTCTAACAAGCTATCCAAGGATCCTCTTTTGATATGAGGAGCACTATGGAAAATGTTTCCTAAGACCTCTAAACCTTCGAACTGTAGATTTCCTTCATTTTTGAATTCTAGGCTAAAGGGTTGTCTTGGACTCCGTCTAGTTTTCTCCTTGGGTTTCTACAAGTGTTTTAGTTGCATTCAGTACTGTACCCCCACATTCAATTTTAAACTCTAAAAACCTTTGATGCTTATTCTTCAGAGAGATTCTGAAAAAGGCCACAACATCTCTCAGGTCTTAAATAAAGAGTCTTGAAATTTAAGACTCAATGGAGAAAATTAAAATGAGCTTAGACTAGTGGGAGCCAATTTGGGATAATGTCATTCAAGTCTTAAACTTAGTCATGCTAAGCATGTCCATATGCAAGCCTTAAGGAGTTTAGTTGAAATATTGACGTTGTTGCTTGGCATGAGAATAAAAATTGAAAAAGTGATAAAGAATATTTGGTATGAGATTATGAGTGATTGTTTTATCTGTCGAATTTGACTTTCGGCTCCGCCACAATAACTTTGCAGACAATTATCGTACGTATCAACGTATATAGTATGTGAAGTGATCATATTTGCAACGTGCAACTCATTCCTAAGTTTAACCAAGCAATGTTTGACTCTCATATGGCAAATGGTTAAGGCTTTGAATTGTTTTGAAAGATGTGAGAAAAACTTTACTCCATATTATAGAACGTGAATTAGAAGGAAACTGTTGCATTGATATAAGTATAATTAGCTAGCAATTAAGCATGGTTTCATGATTTCTATCATATGACCGGCGAGCTCTAACGCCATTTAGCTATTCGTTGATACTTTTTCATGGCCTTGCCCACATATCTTTCATGCTATATAGAGTTAACTAGCTAAGTGAGCTGGGACCAACTAGAATCTATTTACATTTATAGAAAACAATTGAATTGAGCTGAACTAAACTGAAAGTTTTTAGTGTAGATTAATGATTTTTAACTATGGATTACTAATGACATAGTAATAATATTAATATCAATCCACTAATGATTATGAAACAAATAAACATTTCGTTATTTGCTTATATATTATGAAATGAAAATTAATAATACATTTTCATATGTGGTAGTTCATATTTTTATGAATGGTAATCCACACACTCATGGAATGTATTCAATATACCATACTGACTAATGATAGTAATAAATTATTGATGATATAAAACAAATAAATTAGGAAAAAAGTAAAAGAAAAGCCGAACTGATTGAATTTGACTTGATTGAAGTTGAAATAACTAATTGTAGTTGAACTGAATCGAACTTTATAAGTGTCTTGAATCGAACGGATTGGAGCAAAAAATACTCATTTGTTACTTAAAAATCGGACCTTCTTTTTTTTTTTTTTTGATACAAAGCACGAAAGAATCGGACTTTATAAATGTCTTGAATGAGGTCAAGCGTTTACCTCCATCTTGCATAGTGCGCCAGAGGACGGAGGTGTCGGTTTTCATTGGTGAAATGCCTTAGTTATGGCTCAACATCACAAAAGCAAGGAATCTAGCAAGAATATTGTGATAGTTTTAGTAAGGGATGCTTGTGTAGCAAGTCCCAACAATCAAACATAGTGTGCATTTGCTAAAGGTATGAGCTTTTGTTACGTTTGAGGCCTCGGAGGAGTCGCATTGGGCCCCGATTTATTTTGGCCTTGTTTTTTTGTACCACGTGGTATGGGCCACCAAAAAAATTCCCTACAACCGGTTTTGCTCCTAAAAACCTGTTATTTTCCACTTATGGCTTATTTCGAATAAGAGAAAAACAACCTCTTATGGGATCCGTCTAAAAACTTGTTAATATCCCTCTTATGACCTTTTCACCTCAAATCGTCTGGTTTGGGTTCAATTTTGACCACACGGGAACCTCGAAAGCTTTTTGACAATTTTTTTCCGCAACCCCAGAGCCGAAGAAAACAATGAATAATAGATTTCTTTTGAGGCCTCCGGAGGGGCCACACCGAGCTCCGCTTTATTTTCACACTGTATTTTTACCACGTTCTATGGGCCACCACTTGACTTCCCATGATCGGTTTTCGCCCCTAAAAAGACATGTTATCATTCCTCTTATGACCTTTTCTGAAGCAGAAAAAACAAACTCTTCCAAGAATTGTCTAAAAGGTTGCTATAATCCCTCTTATTGTCTTTTCACCCTAATTGCCTGGTCTGGGCTCATAATTTGACCATACGGGCACCCTAGAAATTTTTGACAACCTTTTTTTCCGGGGAACGGAATCTAAAAAAATAATAATTATAGCCTTCATTTGAGGCCTCTCTAGGGCCGCACCGGGCTCCGCCTTATTTTCACCCTATTTTTTTTATCACGAGCTATGGCCCACCACGGGACTCCCCACAATCAGTTTTCTTCCTGAACACCTGCTATTATCCCTCTTATGGCCTTTTCAAGAGAAGGAAAAAAAGCCTCTTTTGGAAATCGTCAAAAAACTTGTTATCATCCCTCTAATGACCTTTTCACCCCAAATCATCTGGTCTACGTTAATTAAAATTTTGAATACACGAACACCCCGAAATTGTTTTGACAATTTTTTTTCCGCTATTCCAAAACCTCCAAAAACAATGAATAATAACCTTCGTTTGAGACCTCTAGAGGGGTCGCAGTTGGCTCCGCCTTATTACCTCACTATTTTTTTACCACGTTCTATGGGCCACCACAAGATCCCATGGTAGGTTTCGGCGCTTAAAGACCTATTATCTTTCCTCTTGTGAACTTTTCCGAAGAAGGAAAAACCACCTCTTTAGTAGAGCTGATTAACCTTTGTCCGACCCGAGAGCCCGGCTTGAAAATATGCGGGTTTTGGGCTTGACCTTTCTAGCTTGAATTCTTGCCCGACCATTTTTTTTCGTGATTCTTGCAGGCTTTGATGGCCTAATATAAAGAAATTCAGTTAATTTTATAGGGTCGGTCCGAAAAGCCCGCCAAGTTTGCTTTATTTTTTTTTGTGCTTTGGACAATGATGTGTCTAATATTTATATTATTATTCTATCCAATTCCCTAATGATTTATGGACTAACTAGGCTCATTTGAGCCAAATTTGATGCTAATAGTGTTCTTTTAGTGTTTTGTGTGGTTTTGTAGGAAACGACCAATTTTCGGTTGATTCTACTATCTAATTTCGGCACTTGAGAGATAAAGATGGCTTATTAGCATTAGGAGAATGACTAGAGACATTTTACAACTCATTGGAACAAATTTGACATCTTACATGACAAGTTGGAGAAATATTGGAAGTAAAAGTGAAGAATTAAGAAGTTTAGAAGTGAAGATTTTGACCACTGTCCACTATTTTGATCATATTTCAAAATCTACACATCGGATTGATCTTATTTTTGTTGCATTGGAAAGTACACTCAAAGAGCTTTCCAACGGTAGGTCATACGCCCCGTGGAACGTCCTGTAGCAATAGTTATAGCAATTTCAAATGACCCTGAAATTTCAGAAGCTACTGTTTTATAATGCAGGCGTAAGGAATTTGTGGGCTGCGGGCGCATGAAGCTCGGTTTGATGTCCGATACTTAGATTTGTGATTTCAAGCATGGGCCTTGTTAAATTAAGCCCAAATGCCCAATGTAGTATAAATAGGGGTTTTATTTGTGGACGAAACTAACTAGTTTTTTTTTTTTTTTTTTTTTTTTTTTTTTTTTTTTCCATTTTTTTTTTTTTTTANACCAATTTTTAGATTTTAGAATCTCAATTAGTTTAATCATTTTCTCTCTCTAGAATTAGTATATTAGTTTTCTTAATAACTTTGCAATTCAATTCAATTCAATTCAAGCTTTTATTTGGGAATTTCCTTCCTTTCTCTTTTCTCTCTAGTTTTATTATTTTAGTTTGATTTTTGTTTTGTTTATGTTGATTAGTTTTAGTTTCTTAATCAATTCTTGATTAATAATTTGTTAATTATTGTTCTTATTTGTTTATGATCATGAATTTGACTTTGTTTATTGTTTTACTTTTTATAATTATGAGCGAGTAATTTATTTCTTAGGGTTTAGGGGATCCATGAACTCAATAATGCATGGACTACTTTAATATTAATCGATTAGTTCCTGATTAGTAATTAAATTCCTATTATTGATTTCTATCGATTGCAATTAAATTGTGGCCAGATTTAATTGTGAGTTAGGTAATTGTCAAAATCGAGGCCGAGAGGTAAGATTACCACAATAAGACCACGAAATAATAGGCAAAACGAGTTTATGCGAGCGAGAGCCGGTAAAGAAGTTTTGAGGGAGTCTAAGTTCGAGAGAATTAGTGTGCCCTAATTTAATGAACGTTATTGAATTAATTGATTTTTATTCTATGAATTTATTGATTGTTCATGGTGAACCGATTGCCCTAGGTTTTTATAAATTGGGTTTAAATTCGTATTTTTCGTTGTTTCTTTTAATTGTTAGTCGATTAGCTAAGAAATTCAACCAAGATCCATTACATAGTTTTTACTTTTTAGAACTAATAGAATTTAATAGCTTCCCTGTGGATTCGATCCCTACTTCCCTAACTATATTAGTTAGTATTGTTTGGTTTATTTTTGAGAGGTGTGTGACAACCTGCATCAGACAACATGTTTGGGCTAGTTCTTTAACACGTCAAGCCTAGCCCAAACCCGGCCCATGATCACCTCTACTCTTTAGGTAATCGTCTAATAAATTGTTATCATCCCTCTTATGGCCTTTTCCATCCCAAATCGCCTGCTCTGGGTTCATATTTTGGCCATACAGGTAACACAACTTTTTTGGCAACTTTTTTTCAGAACCTTTAAAAACCTAAAAATAGTGAATAATAGCCTTCACTTGAAGCCTCCAGAGGAACCGCATCTGGTTCTGGCTTATTGCACCTTGCCTTTTTGCCATGTGCTGGGCTTTCACAGGACTCCCCACGATTGATTTCAACCTCTAAAAACATGTTATCTTTGATCTCCTCTTGCCTTTTCTGGGGAATGGAAACACAACCTCTTACTAGATTCGTGTAAAAACTTGTTTCCATCCCTTTTATGGGACTTTTCACCCCAAATAATCTAGTTTAGGCTCATACTTTGACTATACAGGCACCACGCAAAATTTATTGGCAACTTTTTTTCTGGACCCCGGAATGTCAGAAACAGTGAACTATAGTCTTCGTTTGAGGCTTTCAGAAGGGCCTCATCTGGCTCCCTCTTATTTTTGCCCTGTTTTTCTTATTCCATGCTACAAGCCATCACAAGATTCTCTACGATCAGTTTCAGCCCCTAACAACATGTTGCTTTCCTCTTATGGCCTTTTCTTGGGAAGGGAAAAACAGACTCCTACGGGATCCATTTAAAAACTAAAAAAATCCCTTTTATGATCTTTTCATCCCAAATCCACTAGCCTGGGTTCATATTTTTACTATACGGGCATTGCAGAAATTTTTTGCAATGATTTTTCTAGTGTCTGGAACGTCAAAAAACAGTGAATCTTCATTTGAGTCCTCTGGAAGGCCACACCAGGCTCCGCCTAATTTTCGCCCTTTTTTCTTACCACGTGCTATAGGCCACCACAGGACTCCCCACGATCGGTTTCGGACCCTAAACACCTGTTACCATCTCCCTTATGGCATTTACCGGAAAAGGGTACAACCTCTTACGAGATTCGTTTGAAAACTTGTTATCATTCTTTTTTTGGACTTTTCACTCTAATGTGCCATGTCCGGTTTTATATTTTGACAATACGGGCACCTTAAAAAAATTTTGATAACTTTTTTTCCCCGGGACCCTGGAACGTTAAAAAACAGTGAATAATAGCAATCATTTGAGGCCTTCAGAGGGGCCGCACCAGGCTTTGGCTTATTTTCGCCCTTTCTTTACCACGTGCTATGGGCCACTAATAGACTCTCGACAATTGTTTTCGGCCCCTGAAGATCTATTATTATCCCTCTTATGCCCTTTTTTGGAGAAGGGAAAAACAACTTCTTCTTGAATCGTCTAAAAACTTGTTATCATCCCTCTTATAGCATTTTCAACGGTAGGCTCAATTTGAATGGTTCGGTTCATATTTTTTCCATATGGGGGAGACTCCGAAACGTCAAAATACAATGAATAATATCCTTCGTTTAAAGCCTTCGGAGGGGCCGCACTAGGTCAACCTTATGGTCTCCCTGTTTTCTTTCCACGTGCTATGGGCCACCATTGTACTCTCCAAGATCGGTTTGAACTCCTTAACACTTCTTATCCTTTCTCTTACGACTTTTTCCGGAGAAGGGAAAAACAACCTCTCCCAAGAATAGTCTAAGAACTTGTTATATATCATCCCTCTTATGAGCTTTTTACCCAAAATTGACTGGTGTGGATTAATATTTTTACCATACAGGCAGTGCGGAAATGTTTTTGCAAATTTTATTTTCGGAACTCCTGAATATCAAAAAACAGTGAACAATAGCCTTCGTTTGGGTCTTCGGAGGGGCCGCACCGGGGTCATCCTTATTTTCACCCTGGTTTTTTACTACATGCTATGGGCCATCACAAGACTCTCCACGATCTGTTACGACCTCTAAAGACTTGTTATCATCCCTCTCATGACATTTTCTGAAAAAGGAAAAAACAACTTTTTCGGGAATTATCTAAAAACTTATAATCATCCCTCTTATAGCCCTTTTTTTATCCCGGATTGCTTAGTCTAGGCTCTTTTTTTGACGATATGAACACCTCTCGAAAATTTCTTGGCAACTTCTTTTTCCCGAGACCCCGGAACTTACAAAAAAAGTGAATAGTTGCATTCATTTGAGAACCCCAAAGGGGCTGCGCTGGGCTCTCTTATTTTCCTCCTGTTTTTTTTTTTTTTTTTTTTTTTTTACCAAGTGATATGGGCCACCAATGGACTCTAAACGATCGGTTTCGGCCCCTAAAGACCTATATCATCTCTCCTATATGGCTTTTTCCAAAGAAGACAAAAACAACCTTTTTTAATTCGTGGACCTTCTACAAACTTGTTATCATCCCTCTAATGGCCTTTTCACCTCTAATCGTCTGGCCTGGGTTCATATTTTGACCATACGGGCACCACGGAAATTTTTTGGAATTTTTTTTTTTTTCCGGGACCCCTAAAACTCAAAAAGTAGTTAATAATAGCCTACGTTAGAGACCTCTGGAGGGGTCTTACCGGGCACCATCTTATTCCCCCCCCCCCTCCTTAGCACGTGCTATTGGCCACCAACCACTTTCGTCCCCTAAAGACCTATTATCATCCCACTTATGACATTTTCACCCAAAATCGTCTCATCTTTGTTAATCATTGAAGTCCTTGTTAAGATTGCCTAGGAGTGTAAGAAGGATCTAAGATGACTACACTTGTCGATCAATTTTGCATATGTTCTCTAACAAAATCTTAATTGGTTAAAGCTTTCAAAGATGATACTATAAACCGGATTGAAATCAAATCTCCTTTACGTGCGTTATCATTCTTAGTGGTTCCCCATTTTGCTTAATCTAAAAACACTCCATGCAATTAAGTTACAAAAAGGTTTTTTTACCTTTTGTTTCAGAAGATCAAATGAAATACTCTTCATTTCGTTTCGTGGACCAAGTAGATACGTTTCGAAAACATAGTTTAATGGAGTTTTTCTACTAAAAAAAACCAGCTACTCCGTACGTTCCAACGAATAACGTGTGACAAAAGATTAAAAAACAATATTAAAACATGCAACTATGCAAGCAGTCAAAAACAAACATAATATAACTAACAGTCCAAAATATGGACATCTAAATATATTTCCGTACACTACCTCCAATTTTCATCAATCTTCTCAAATCTCAAATTATCAAACACATTACACAGTTAATTTAACAGAAATTAAAGAAAAAGAAGAACAAGAAATAATTATTTGAAAATGGGGAAAAAAGCAGTGTTAATAGGAATAAATTACCCGGGAACAAAAGCAGAATTAAGAGGGTGCATAAATGATGTATACAAAATGCATCAATGTTTAATAGAAAGATATGGGTTTGAAGAAGATGATATAAAGATACTAATTGATACGGATCCATCGTTTACTCAACCAACAGGTAAGAATATACGACGAGCACTTCGAAAGCTGGTAAAAAATGCTGAAGAAGGTGACTTTCTTTTTGTTCATTATAGTGGTCATGGTACCCGCTTACCGGCTGAAACCGGTGAAGCTGATGATACTGGTTATGATGAGTGCATTGTTCCTACTGATATGAATCTTATCACAGGTAACGTGACTTTTTTATTTGGTTTTGTTTTGTTTTTGTTTCGTTTTGTTGGTTAAAGTTTTGCAACAGGGGAATTCTCTTAGGTGCTCTTGCAAATACGTATATACTTTCAAATTAGTACAAGTGTAGATTTCGATTGATGGAAGAAATTTTGTTTCGTAAATGAATTAAATTGTTACAATTGGTTATTGACTTAACTCATCTCTATGAGTAGAAATTTCGTTTTGTCACCCTCGATCATGTAATAGAGGCATTGAGCATGAACTATAAAGACATGGAGTGCTATGGAGTACGTAGTAGTTTTTGACTCCTATATTTACATCTTATGATTTATATGTGAATAAGATCCAAGATCATATTGATGATCTGTTTTTGGACAAAGGTCAACCCTTAGCTAATGGAGTAATCGAAATAACTTTTCGACTTTTGCTTCATGGTTCCTACAGTTCTAGGCCTCATTGTTGTGACCTTGGCACCCCACTGTTGTACACTTCTGCTGTAACCATCGTTATATATAAGTTAATGTGTTGTGTGCATGAATTGTTATAGTAATTTGATCAATGTCTCAATGGTGTGATATTTCTTATTAGATAAAAATAAAAAAAAAAAAAAATGGCTATCTTAGCTTGAAGTTTAATTGTATTAATCCGTCATATATGATTCAAGAATTCAAATGGAATAATGGATTGAGGAATGAATCCAATATCTAATGTTTATTTATTTATATTTATATTTATTTTTGCAGATGAAGATTTCAGGAATTTAGTGTGCAAAGTTCCAGATGGATGCAGGATCACAATAGTATCAGATTCGTGCCACAGCGGGGGTCTACTGAGCGGCGCAAAAGAACAGATCGGAGAAAGCTTTCAGAATAGCAGCAGCTTTGGTAGTGGCAGTTCTTCATCAGGATTCAGCTTCTCAGGCTTCTTAAAGCAAGCTGTAAAAGACACCGTTTCTGATGTACTTGTATCTCGTGGTATTGACCTTCCTTTTAACCGCAACAGGAACTATGATAGCTATGAACAACCTGGCAGTGTAATAGATGAAGAGCGATACCAGGGTGATAGGGAGTTCTTGAAAAGCCGTTCTCTGCCCCTTTCAACTCTTATCGACTTGCTTAAAGATAGGTCTGGGAAAGATGACCTTAACGTAGGCCAAATTCGAGCCACATTGTTTGATATGTTTGGGAAAGATTCAAGTCCGAAAGTGAAGAAGTTCATGAAAGTGATCCTAGACAAACTTCGTGGCCAAGGAGGGGGTAGTGGGGAAGTCCTTGCTGCAGTGGGGGGACTTGCCATGGAGTTCTTCAAGCAAAAGCTCGAGGAGAAAGACGAGGGGTATGCTCAACCAGCAGAACAGGCTCATGTTGATGGATCGCAACAAGTGTATGCTGGTACAGCTAACTGCAGCAAAATGCCTAGAAATGGAATTCTTCTTAGTGGATGCCAAAGTGATCAGACTTCTGCTGATGCTAGTCCTTCTGGAAACCATGACGAGGCTTATGGAGCATTCAGCAATGCTATTCAGACTATACTCAGGAAGGCCGATGAGGATGCAGAGGTTACCAATCAAATCATTGTGTCAAAAGCTCGGAGGTTGGTTAAGCGTCAAGGTTTTACTCAACGTCCTGGTCTGTATTGTTCTGATGATTTCGTTGATGTTCCGTTTATTTGCTGATCACATAATCCAGACGCTGGTTAAACGTCAAGGTTTTACTCAACAACCTGGTCTGTATTATTTTGATGATTTTGTTGATGTTCGGTTTATTTGCTGATCACGTAATCTGGGAATTCAGTTCGTCACCAATGATGTCTTGGCTATTGGTTAAGATAGAGGGTTTGTTTGTGTCCGTAGGTTACAATGTTACACATTCAAGCCCTCCTGTCTGTAATATGTTGAGTTTGTTGTTGTTACAGTACATTTATTTATGATGCGTAACTTCATCCAACAATATATCTGATTTATTACGGTACTTAGGCCCTGTTTTCGTCAACTTATTTTTGTTAATCTGAACTTATTTTTGTTGAAATCATTAACAACTTATTAAGGATTAAAACTGATTTTTGCTGAACTTATTTTTACCGAACCGAACTTATTTTTGCTGATCTAAACTTATTTTTGTTGAAATAAACTTATTTTTGCTCAAAATAAGTAAAAATAAGACGAGGAGAAAATGACCTTAGTATTGGTTTCTCATCCAAATTCATGGATTAATTGTTTAGCCTCAAAAAATTGTATTGTTCACTAAGTGTTGAGGATTCCATCCACACCCGGTTTTAGTCTCAAAAAGTTGTTATGTTCAATCCATCCATAGGATTTTCGAAGAAGGCACTGCACGCCGATGTTTTTAATTCTCATAGGACCTTTTTACGCCCTTCCTGTGACCATATGGGTGCCATGTAAGATCCTTACTAGCAATTTTGTTTCCCTAATTTTCATCCAAAACCGTGGATAATAGCCAATTACTCCCCACAATCGGTCCTTGCACCTCTAAAAACTTTTTAAGACTACTCTTTCAAATCGGTTTTTTCCCCTAAAGAACGAAAAAACATAATTTTCGCTCTCATGGGACGTTCTTAGGGACATTTTACCCCGAATGGCCTGTTCTAGGTTCATATTTGGACCATACGAGTATCCCGAAAAATTTTTAGCAGTTTTTTTTTTCCGGGAACCCTGGAACCTCTAAATACACTTGATAATAGCCTTTGATTGAAGCCTCCTAAGGGGCTGTCTCGTGCCCCGTCTTATTGTTTCTTTGTTTTTTTTACAACGTGCTATGGACCAACACATGTCTACCCATAATCGATTTCGGGCCCTAAAAACCACCTACGATACTTTTTATGGCCTCTTCCGGAGAAGGGAAAAATAACCTCCTACGGAACCATCTAGAACTTTGTTATCACCCATCTTATGTCCTTTATGTCTCGAATTGTTTAGTTTGGCTTCATATTTTGACCTTACGGGCACCCTAAAAAATTTTGGCAATTTTGTTTTCAGGACCATGGAACCCAAAAAACAGTGGATAATAGCCTTTGTTTGAGGCCTCCGAAGGGGCTGTCTCATGCCCCGTCTTATTTTTGCCCTGTTTTTTTACCACGTGTTATGGACCACCACCGGACTCCCCATGGTTGATTTCGGCCCCTAAAGACCTCGTATGATCTCTTTTACGACCTTTTTTGAAAATGGGAAAAATAGGCTTTTCCAAGAATCGTCTACATACTTATTATCATCCCTCTTAAGGCCTTTTCAACTCAAGTATCTTGGTTTGGGTTCATATTTTGAATAGACGGGCAACCCAGAAAATTTTTGGCACTTTTTTTTCCCGAGACGCCGAAAACCAAAAATACAGTGGATAAAGCATTTGATTTGAGGCCTTTGGAGGAGCCGTCTCAGGCCCCGTCTTTTTTAACACCTGTTATGGAACACCACAAGTCTCCCCACTATCGATTTCGGCCCCTAAAGACCTCTTACGATCCCTCTTATGTCCTCTTCCGGAGAAGGGAAAAACAACCTCCTACGAAACCGTCTAGAACTTTGTTATCACCCCTCTTATGACCTTTATACCCCGAATCGCTTGTTCTGGCTTCATATTTTGACCCTACGGGCACCCTAAAAGATTTTTGGCAGTTTTTTTTTTCGGGAGCTTGGAACCCCAAAAACCAGTGGATAATAACCTTTGATTGAGACCTCAGAAGGGGTTGTCTCATGCCCCGTCTTATTTTTGCCCTGTTTTTTAACCACGTGCTATGGAACACCATCGGACTCCCCATGATCGATTTCGGCCCCTAAAGATCTCGTACGATCTCTCTTATGGCCTTTTCCAAAGATGGGAAAGACAAGCTTTTCTGAGATCCGTCTACATACTTATTATCATCCCTCTAAAGGCATTTTCAACTAAATTATCTTTGACTGGGTTCATATTTTGACCATATGGGCACCACTGAAAATTTTTGGCAATTTTTTTTCAGAGACGCCAAAAAACCCAAAATACAGTGGATAATGGCCTTTGATTGAGGCCTCCAGAGTAGCCATCCCGGGCCCTGTCTTGTTTTTGCCCCGTTTTTTATCACATACTGTGGACCACCACAAGTCTCCCTATGATCGATTTCGGGTCCTAAAGAGCTCTTACGGTACCTTTTATGGCCTTTTCAGTAGATGTGAAAAATAGGCTCTTCCGAGAACCGTTTAGAACCTTATTATCATCCCTCTTAAGGCCTATTCAACCCAAATATCTTGGTCCGGGTTCATACTTTGACCATACAGGCACCTTGAAAAAATTTTAGTAGTTTTTTTCCGGGACCCCAAAATTCCAAAAAACAATGGATAATATAGCCTTTGATTGAGGCTTCCGGAAGGGCAGTTCGGTGCCTCGTCTTATTTTCACCCGTTTTTTTACAACGTGCTATGAACCACCATCGGATTCCCCATGATCAATTTCGGACCTTAGATACCTTGTATGATCTCTCTTATGACCTTTTCCGAAGATGGGAAAAATAGGCTTTTCCGAGAACCGTCTAGATACTTATTATCATCTCTCGAAAGACCTTTTCAATTTGAATATATATATTTTGATCTGGGTTCATATTTTGACCATACGGGCACCCCAAAAAAAATTTGGCATTTTTTTTCCGAGGCTTCGTAACCCCAAAATACAGTGGATAATAGCCTTTAATTGAGGCCCCCAAAGGAGGCGTCCCGAGCCCCATCTACTTTTTGCCCCTTCTGTTTAACATGTGCTATGGACCACCATAAGTCTCCCAACAATCTTTTTCGACCCTTAAAGAACTCTTACGATCCATCTTATGTCCTCTTCCAGAGAAGGGAAAAACAGCCTCCTACGAAACCATCTAGAACTTTGTTATCACCCCTCTTATGACCTTTATACCCCGAATCGCTTGGTCTGGCTTCATATTTTGACCCTACGGGCACCCTAAAAAAGTTTTGGTAGTTTTGTTTTCGGGACCATGGAACCGCAAAAAACCGTAAATAATTGCCTTTGATTGAGGCCTCCGAAGGGGCTGTCCCGTGCCCTGTCTTATTTTTGCCCCGTTTTGTTACCACGTGCTATGGACCACCACCGGACTCCCCACGATTTCTCTCTTAATTATGGCCTTTTCCGAAGATGGGGAAAATAGGCTTTTCCGAGAACCGTCTAGATACTTATTATCATCACTCTTAAGGCTTTTTGAACTCAATAATCTTGGTTTGGGTTCATATTTTGACCACACGGGCACTCTGGAAAATTTTGGCAATTGTTTCTCCGAGACCCGGTAACCCCAAAATACAGTGGATAATAACTTTTGATTGAGGCCTTTGGAGGAGCCATCCCTGGCCCTGTCTTGTTTTATCCTCTTTTTTTTAACACGTGCTGTGGACCACCACTAGTCTCGCCACAATCGATTTCAGCCCCTAAAGGCCTCTTACAATCCCTCTTATATCCTCTTCCGGAGAAGGAAAAAACAGCCTCCTACGGAACCGTCTAGAACTTTATTATCACCCCTCTTATGACTTTTTCACCTCGAATTGTTTGGTCTGGGTTCATATTTTTACCCTACGAGCACCCCTAAAAAATTTTGGTATTTTTTTTGGAACCCCCGGAACCCCAAAAAACAGTGGATAACAACCTTTGATTGAGGCCTCCGAAGGGGATGTCCAGTGCCGCGTCTTATTTTCGCCTTGGTTTTTTACCACTTGCTATGGACCACCACCGGACTCCCCACGATCGATTTTGGCCCCTAAAGACCTCGTATGATCTCTCTTATGACTTTTTCCGAAAATGGGAAAAACAGGCTTTTTCGAGAACTGTCTAGATACTTATTATTATCCCTCTTAAGGCCTTTTCAACTCAAATATCTTGGTCAGGGTTCATATTTTGACCATATGGGCAGAGTGGTCGGGGTTCAACTCAAATATCCCGTTAATCTATAGCGTAATCCTTTGCAGACGACTTAAATATTGCTAACACGATTTACTGAGATTAAGCCCTACGTCGCTTCAATTCCTCCCTCCCCTCTTTAACCTCCCTAACCCTTTTTCCCCGGAAAATATTACATAACGCGCAAACAGACTGTCTGGGTGCCTCAATATTTTCTAATTATGGGGAACCCCCTAGGTAAGTATGGGGTGTGTCTGCAATTGTGGTGGGTGCATCCGTGCATGTATGCATGCGCTCATCAAAGCCCAAGACCAAGCTACACAACATGTGGTACAAAAAGAGGCTGCCTGCCCTCAACCATGCGCTCCCCCCTTCCTCCCGTTGGAAAATACTACATAGTATAAAAAGAGGCTACCTGCCCTCAACCATGCTCATGCTACAAACATCGCTTGAGACAAAACAGGGTCATAGGAAAGGCCGCCAAAAGGTGATGAGAGAGTGAGAATGACCAAGGAGTTGTGATTTCAAAAATCCTTGATAAAGGGGTCATAAGAAGTCTTTAGGGGCCAAAACCGATCTTGTGCAGTCCTATGAAAAAAAACAGGAGGAAAATAAGACGAGCACGGGGACAGCCCTTCTAGAAGCCTCAATCAAAGGCAATAAGGTGAAAAGAAATTGCAGAAAATTTTTCGAGGTGCTCGTAAGGTGAAAATATGAACCCAGACCAAGCGATTCGGGGTGAAGCGGTCATAAGAGGGATGATAACAAGGTTTTAAACGGTTTAAATAGGTTGATTTTCCCTTCTCTAGAAGAGGCCATAAGAGATATCATAAGAGGTCTTTAGGGGCCGAAACCGATCGTGTGGAGTCTGGTGGTCCATAGCATGTGGTAAAAAAAATGGAGCGAAAAAATGATAGGTCTGGAACGGCCCCCCGGGAGGCCTAAAGCAAAGGCTATCCATTATATTTTGGGGCTCTGGGGTGCCAGGATAAAATTTGGCGAAATATTTTTGAGGTGCTTGTATGATTAAAATATGAACCCGGACTAAGCGATTTGGAGTGAAAAGGTCATTAGAGGGGTGATAACTAGATTCTAGATGGTTTCGTAGGAAGCTGTTTTCCCTTCTCCGGAAAAGGCCATAAGAGGTTTTTAGGGGCCGAAATCGATCATGGGGAGTCCGGTTGTGCTCCGTAGTACGTGGTAAAGAAAGGGTAAAAATAAGACGAGGAACGAAATTGCCCTTTCGGAGGTCTCAATCTAAGGCTATATTTTTCGGAGGTCTCAATCTAAGGCTATATTATCCACTGTTGTTTGGGATTTTGGGGTTCCGTAAAGAAAACTATTAAAAAAATTTCGAGGTGCCTGTATAGTCAAAGTATGAACCCGAACCAAGATATTTGGGTTGAAAAGGCCTTAAGAGGGATGATAATAAGGTTCTAGACGGTTCTCGGAAGAGCATGTTTTTCCCAGCTGCTGAAAAGGCCATAAGAGGGATCAAAATAGGTCTTTAGGGACCCAAATCGATTGTGGGGAGTTTTTTGGTGGTCTATAGCACGTGATTAAAAAAATAGGGCTAAATTAAGACAGGGCGAGACGACTCATCCTGAGGCTTCAATCAAAGGCTATTATCCATTGTTTTTTGGGGTTCCGAGGTTTTAGAAAAAAATCGCCAAAAATCTTCGGGACTGCCCGTATGATCAAAATATGAATCCAGACCAAAGTATTTGGGTTGAAATGGCCTTAAGAGGGATGATAATAAGGTTCTAGACAGTTCTCGGAAGAGCCTTAGAGGGATCATAAGAGGTCTTTAAAGGCTGAAATCGATCGTGGGGAGTCGGTGGTGGTCTGTAGCACATGGTAAAAAAATGGGGCAAAACTAAGACGGGGCTCGGGACGGCCCTCCAGAAGCCTCAACCATAGGCTATTATCCATTGTTTTTTGAGATTTCGTGATCCCGAAAAAAACAAAAAAATACAAAAAAAAAAAAAAAAAAACTGCCAAAATCTTATTCCCTAATTAATTGTTCCAAAAGACCAAAACAGACTTGGTTGTATGATTTCGCCTTGGATATCTGGTCATTTGACAGGTTTATTTATAGAGAATGTAATGGTGGTGATGGTTCTAGTTTGTGGTTGAATACTTATATTTAGTCATCCAAATTACACTCTAACTGTGTTGCTATACTATCAGCAATTCAGCTTCCGTTTATAAGTAATCCATGTTACCATGTACCGCTGCAGTGGCTCTACACTACCACTGCCATCGAAAACCAGATTCTACAGAAGTGCTCCTGATAATGAAATCACAATAATAGCATATCTAACAGCAAAATAGAATCCATGCAGTGATGGAGATTCAGCGAAAATACAGGACAATATTAGAGAATCAGTTCTTCATTAAAAAAAATTCCCTCCATAGTACAAAGTGCATAATGCATGAAAATAGCACCAGCAGCACCACTATCTTACCTATTTATAAAATCTCAAACTCACAACAGATAGATTAAACAAAAGTCGTGATTGGAATGTTCAAGTTTAGATACTAAGGTTACAAGAATTACACAAATCACTGTACAGGTGTCTGTACAAAACATATTCCTATGTCTTTCTAGATCCCACTAATAAACCAAAGTCAGGCCTTATATCAGCACCTACTTGCAGATTCGCAGCAATGCTATTGCCTATAAGCTGTCATATCTAGCAGAACGACAACTTGTACAAAGACAATCTTTTTTAGATAAGATTAGTCATCCAACTCCACAAGCTGTGCACGTCTCTCAGCCGCTTTCTTCCGAATGAAGAAACCCCACCTCATAGCTGCCTTGATCTTCAGCCAACCAACAACAGCTTTCCCTGGACGACTTCGGTCCTCCTCGAAATTATTGTAGGTAGATGGTGTGGGCATGAAAGTTGGGTATGATGAAAAGGCTTCATCAGGCATATTCACATGGCCTCCCATGCTGAAAAGTCTCAGCAGCTGCTGCATATCATCGCTCTCAAGCAATTCGTGACTTCTGTTACGAATATCTTCCTCTGAAATTTGGTTTTGTGACCAATCATCGTAAGGGTTGAGGCTGGATGGTTGAGATGGTTGTAAGAGATGAAATTCAGATGCAGAGGGCTGTGGACGACCCATAACCGTTCCTGCCCTACTATCATTCCCAGTGATGAGAGTCTGTTCTGAAGTGCCACCTAACAGACTTTGGTGGGATACTGACGCGCTCTCAAATTGATTATGTGAGTTGGTATTTATCAGCTGTGGTTGATTGGCATATCTGTTTGCCAAATTATTATCATTATATCCTGCATTTCCACACAAGAACACAGAAGAGGGCTTTAGGTTGTGAAGGTAAGAAGTACGAGGAACCAGCATTATTCCATACATGATTTTAAAGTCAAAATTTCCTTTTCCTCTTCTTTGCAACTATTATTTCATGTTTGAAGTTTCCAAAAGCTTGTCATAAACATATAGTACAATCAACAAAGAAACTAACACATTTCTTACCTGGAACCGCCATACTACTCTGCAACAATGCCTGCTCAGCAGAAACTGCTACAGGCAAACGGGGTAAAGCCAACTGATTATCAATAGCATTTGGATAATTGATTGCACTCATCGATAGTTCATTTTGGGACGAACGTGTCCTTCTAGTTTGTTTGGAATTCAAAAGTGCCTTGCCATCGTACTCAATGACCTGATGCCAGTTATCATATGCTTTCTTCACAAGAGTATCAACATATACCTGGGGAAAAAAAAATTATTAGCTTGATGAATTACTTCCAACTTTCTAAGTGCACACAATAACCAAAATTTAAGGTGCTCCCACAAGGGTATAATTTCGAGATAGAGAATTCCCGTCTCCCTTAGAGGGAGGGAAATCAAAGGATGAGCAACATCTAACTAGAATATCCCCATCCAGCAACAAGTCTTTTCACTCATCAAAACAAATCTACAACGAAAACAGACAACATGATACAACAAAAAGGACACAACACACCAACACTATACAACCAAGTACACGGAAGCAAATCATTTACTTACTCCCCCCAAAAAGTAGATGATGTATGGGTCCTAGTAAAAGCAATAAACCAATCTCAAGGTTAAAAGAATGGGCTAGACAGAAGCAACACCCCATCTAACATTTATTTTAATACAGGCAACCAAATTCTAGGTATTGGTAAAAATGTGATTAAAAGAAAGAAAAAAGATATAGTACACATTTCATGACACTATATAGTAGAGAATTTTAAGTAGATACGTCAAGGTCTAACTACAAACCAGAACAGCAAATTTTGTAGCACGAAGACTAAAATAACCAAACACCAAAGTATCTTCACTAGAAACAAGAACTAGGCTGAAAGAACAATGACTAACCTTTTGACCATCTAAGAGAGAATCAGCGGATATGTATTGCTCTCCAGTAATTAGACCAGTTAGCGCATAAATATTGTTGAATACCACACCCATGTTTCTTGCATCATCAGAATAATAAACATACAGCTTTCCGCTCAAGACACACGTCTTAGCATGCTCCATGAGAGCATCCCACATCCTGTTAGACATGCCACTTCCAAGGATCTACAAGGAGAATAATGATGAATCAGAAGATGTATTAGCAGAAAAATGATGGAAGAATAATGAATAACAATAACGGCTGATAAAAAGTCAAGTCATAGGTCAACAGACTTGGCTCATTAAGAAATTAGATAAGCTCCAACCTAGGAGAGTTTGGGCAACTTACAAGCCCATAAAAGGCTCCACCCCAAAAGCAAATGGCAATCAGAAGAGTACCTCCCCAAGCCTAGCTTATTGATTTTATTCAACCTCACTTCTTCAACGTGGAACAACTCTAATGCGTATACATGGGGTTACCAAAAATAAAGAAAAAGATAACATAAACAAAACATGACAAAGATGCACTAACAGTTCTTAATCCTTGAGAATCTCTGACAGCAAGCCGGAGAAAATCTTCCACAGTATGGATCCCAGCTTTATTCAGCCTCTTGTGGAAAGAACCGTCTTTTCCAATCTTCTCTAATCTCCAAACATCATCAGTAAGGGCCGGAGGATAGTGCTTCTTATATACTAGAAGCAAAAAGATGAGGAAGCGTAAATTGTAATTATCACCTATCATACCCATAAAGCAACCCAGGAAAGCCATAGAAAACAAACTTACATTCTCCTCTGTGATCCTTAACAGTAAAAGCTTCTGTTTTAGCTTCACGTATACGCATGCCCTCACAAAATCCTGAGGCTACCTTAAGGCCCAGCCTGAACTTCCTGCTCCTTATCCAGCTTGAATTATCAGTGAAAGTAAGTTCCCCAAGTGTTCCTACGCCTTCTTTAAGAGTCACCTGCAACTCTCCATTTAATAGCGGTCGCTTTCCGTCCCGTTCCTTCACAACATGGCTTTCAAACTCTTCTTGGGACCAACCTTCATCATCTTCGTTGTTAAAATCACCTTCAAGCACAACAACATCAAGCTTCATGGTTGATTCAGGCCCAGATGTCACCGCATGACCAGTGTTGGCATCAATTAATACAACATGAATTGCAGCACCCTGCTCTCCTTCAACTTTGCCTCCTGTAAACAGAGGAAGTGATAGTTTGGATCTGAAATGCAGTTGCAAGTTCCTTCCATCTGCCCCTTCAATTCGTCTTGGTGAAGCCCTAAACACAGTAAATAATTTAATTAATCCTTGCTTTTTATCTTTAGCTATGCTGATGATGCAAACACAAAAGGAGAGAAAGTCTTTGAGATATCATAAGCAGCATATCTCATTTCTCAGTATGCGCAAAAATTGAATGCAAACTTCATCCAAACTAGAACACATAAACTTTATTAGCAGACTTATGATAGCAAAGCACTATGATGTTGCAAAGCTTCTCCTAGATATATATATTAAAAAAAAAAAAAATTTCATAGTCAAATTATGACTACGTATAAAGAACATTGGTTAAAAATCATTGGCATAAAAAATACTTATATCAGATATGGCATACCTCCCACCAGAGACTCTAGCAGGGGCTATTCTAGCCAGAGCACGCTCCACTTCTTCACTGACCTGTTCCAACAATATGAGATTCCAGTGAGAAAAAATGTATCTTACAAAAGAGCTATAGGAATACTGATGATGCAAACAAGAACTACCTTGAAGCAAATTTTCAAGGGCAAATGAAAAGTGACCAGTAAAGCTTATCAAGAATTTTTTTGGTTCCACCACCCGTCATAAGTTTATATCATAGAATGCTTAAAAGCATATCATTTATATCATATTATGTTTATTCCCAGCCCCGACTCAAAAAAGATTGTTAAAATAACAATTAACACGGCATATGCTGGACCTAAATTTATTCAAAATTCATGATAAAGTTGAGACTGAATAAAGGAAATAGATGGGAAAAAAAAAGTCACCTTTTACAAGATAGAAATGAAAGTGGAATTTGAATAACACAAATAAATGAGCAACATCCCAAAATACTAGGACCCTATGCAGCAAATGCCTCTTCCTCTATCCTGTAGCTTTCTGAATCCCTTACTCTATTTTTCAAGCTCAAAAGGGGAAGAAGCGCACCCAACAAAAGTACCAACCACAAGCATTCAAGTGAATAATTTACAGCACTAAGCTACTCAAAGGTTCAAAACGCATTTCTTTTTGTTTGAGTTGTTCATGTTAAAAGTGGAAAGCAAAACACTAGCATCAAAACTTGTTCATATACAACTTCCCTGGCTTTCTATCCATTAGCATCAAAAGGAAGATCAGAAAACCCCCCAAAAAAGAAAGTAGGATAAGCAAACCACTACTCGAATTGCGGAAATCAGTTTACAAGTCAAAATTCAAGCAAACACATATCAGCTTAAAAGTCAAATATCTTACAACTCTACGAAGTATAGGTTCCAATGATGAGCAAAGTCTCTGCAAGCTGTCCACCTTCAGAGCTTCTACAATTACACTGCAAGAAAGGTATCTATTTCATGAAGTGGACACAAACCCGTTTAAATTAAAAGTAAAAAGGCAATATGTTACATTATCAAAGTATCAAACACCATAGGATGACTCAAATTGAAGTGAATGCTCAATAGTTCATTTGAGGAAACAAAAGCCATAGCTAGATAGATTTCAGTGAGTTCAAAGAACTATGATTGTCACCATTAATCGTTGTTGTTAGAGTATATGTTCTTGTGGGTTGTATATTGTGGGTGAGTACTTTGGATTTTCACAATGTAAATAGTGGGATGCATATATACATTGATGTATCTTTCAATGAAGGTCAAGGAAACAACTTTCCCTAAAACTTGTCAATTGTTTTCGGGAAGTTAATCAGGCTACTGCCGCCTAATTGTCTAGCACGTAAAGAGCATAGCTACCCTAATATGACTATTTGGTTTGATATAAGTATTCTTTCTTTGGAATTAATTGTCCAAAAGGATTTTGTAGGCTAGCTCTATGAACAGAGCTAGCTGAATTTTTCTTTCCTTTATGATTGTTGGTACAAAGAGAGTACAAGCGTATAACTGTCTAAATGTTACTCCAAGCCAAAATGCCAAATCAATTATGAGAGTTATCATTATGACCATAAAATACAACGTGCACAGGCTTCACGGGTTCTGAGACCATAATTTCTTTGTCACCCACCGATTTTCACCATTGAAAACTTAGTCATCTTCTCGTCAACACAAATTCTTTGAAAATCAGAGACCCACTCCGCTCCAGAACAAGTCTGTTCCACAGCAGTGTTGTCACCAAAAAATTCATCCACAAGAGTCCATGCCTCAAGAGGTCGAGAGCCCTTCACATGAAGAAAAGCAAACTGATGCAAACACTCCCCACCCTATAGCAATTATGATTATTTCCTAGATAGTGAAGAGAGTACATTCTGCTACCACCCGATGACAAGATAACCAGGATGATCATCAAAATTCTAATAAAAAGAAGATGACACAAATTGATAATCAATTGAAGGGAGTACATTTGCCGAAACTGTTTTTCCTACCCAACAAGAAAGGAAAAACAAAATTCCCTTTTTCGTTACTCAACAAAGCTCCAAAATCAAGTGAAATAGTATAAGAAGGGAAGCTTCCACCTTGAAACAAATATCCAAACACAAAACAAGCTCATACTCCCAAGTAACTTCACACTTCCACCTTAAGAGTGGTCCAAAACTCAAAAGACATGACTTACAAGTACTATTTCCTTACAAATGTCTCAACTCATACAACATTTGCTAGCATACCCTACTTTTTCTTCCTACTATTAATTACAAACACTATATAATAAACCAACTATAACCATTGTACCACAAAAAAATTAAAACTTTACTACCTCAAGTTCACATATTAGCAAAATCAAAACTAAATAACCAATCCAAATTAGAGAAAAACCCAATAAAACATACAATCAACTCTCAACCTAATTTATCATCAATAAAAAAATTAAAAAATTAAATCCTTAATTATATAGTTCAACAAAATACCTAGCTAAAGCCGGCCGCTTTCGCTCCGGCTGATCGTCATCTCCACCACCACTACCGCCGCCGTCACTACCACCAGTAGTAGCATCCAAACTGCGCTTTCCTCTCAAACTATTGGATCTCTCCATAGCTCTTGTTTGCCTCTGCATTTGGGCCCACCACTTTTTTCTTACACCACCTTAGATTCACAGATCTGAAGCACCCAATCACAACAAAATTTCAGTTCACTTTAATCAATTTTTTTTTTTTTTTNCTATCCTGTAGCTTTCTGAATCCCTTACTCTATTTTTCAAGCTCAAAAGGGGAAGAAGCGCACCCAACAAAAGTACCAACCACAAGCATTCAAGTGAATAATTTACAGCACTAAGCTACTCAAAGGTTCAAAACGCATTTCTTTTTGTTTGAGTTGTTCATGTTAAAAGTGGAAAGCAAAACACTAGCATCAAAACTTGTTCATATACAACTTCCCTGGCTTTCTATCCATTAGCATCAAAAGGAAGATCAGAAAACCCCCCAAAAAAGAAAGTAGGATAAGCAAACCACTACTCGAATTGCGGAAATCAGTTTACAAGTCAAAATTCAAGCAAACACATATCAGCTTAAAAGTCAAATATCTTACAACTCTACGAAGTATAGGTTCCAATGATGAGCAAAGTCTCTGCAAGCTGTCCACCTTCAGAGCTTCTACAATTACACTGCAAGAAAGGTATCTATTTCATGAAGTGGACACAAACCCGTTTAAATTAAAAGTAAAAAGGCAATATGTTACATTATCAAAGTATCAAACACCATAGGATGACTCAAATTGAAGTGAATGCTCAATAGTTCATTTGAGGAAACAAAAGCCATAGCTAGATAGATTTCAGTGAGTTCAAAGAACTATGATTGTCACCATTAATCGTTGTTGTTAGAGTATATGTTCTTGTGGGTTGTATATTGTGGGTGAGTACTTTGGATTTTCACAATGTAAATAGTGGGATGCATATATACATTGATGTATCTTTCAATGAAGGTCAAGGAAACAACTTTCCCTAAAACTTGTCAATTGTTTTCGGGAAGTTAATCAGGCTACTGCCGCCTAATTGTCTAGCACGTAAAGAGCATAGCTACCCTAATATGACTATTTGGTTTGATATAAGTATTCTTTCTTTGGAATTAATTGTCCAAAAGGATTTTGTAGGCTAGCTCTATGAACAGAGCTAGCTGAATTTTTCTTTCCTTTATGATTGTTGGTACAAAGAGAGTACAAGCGTATAACTGTCTAAATGTTACTCCAAGCCAAAATGCCAAATCAATTATGAGAGTTATCATTATGACCATAAAATACAACGTGCACAGGCTTCACGGGTTCTGAGACCATAATTTCTTTGTCACCCACCGATTTTCACCATTGAAAACTTAGTCATCTTCTCGTCAACACAAATTCTTTGAAAATCAGAGACCCACTCCGCTCCAGAACAAGTCTGTTCCACAGCAGTGTTGTCACCAAAAAATTCATCCACAAGAGTCCATGCCTCAAGAGGTCGAGAGCCCTTCACATGAAGAAAAGCAAACTGATGCAAACACTCCCCACCCTATAGCAATTATGATTATTTCCTAGATAGTGAAGAGAGTACATTCTGCTACCACCCGATGACAAGATAACCAGGATGATCATCAAAATTCTAATAAAAAGAAGATGACACAAATTGATAATCAATTGAAGGGAGTACATTTGCCGAAACTGTTTTTCCTACCCAACAAGAAAGGAAAAACAAAATTCCCTTTTTCGTTACTCAACAAAGCTCCAAAATCAAGTGAAATAGTATAAGAAGGGAAGCTTCCACCTTGAAACAAATATCCAAACACAAAACAAGCTCATACTCCCAAGTAACTTCACACTTCCACCTTAAGAGTGGTCCAAAACTCAAAAGACATGACTTACAAGTACTATTTCCTTACAAATGTCTCAACTCATACAACATTTGCTAGCATACCCTACTTTTTCTTCCTACTATTAATTACAAACACTATATAATAAACCAACTATAACCATTGTACCACAAAAAAATTAAAACTTTACTACCTCAAGTTCACATATTAGCAAAATCAAAACTAAATAACCAATCCAAATTAGAGAAAAACCCAATAAAACATACAATCAACTCTCAACCTAATTTATCATCAATAAAAAAATTAAAAAATTAAATCCTTAATTATATAGTTCAACAAAATACCTAGCTAAAGCCGGCCGCTTTCGCTCCGGCTGATCGTCATCTCCACCACCACTACCGCCGCCGTCACTACCACCAGTAGTAGCATCCAAACTGCGCTTTCCTCTCAAACTATTGGATCTCTCCATAGCTCTTGTTTGCCTCTGCATTTGGGCCCACCACTTTTTTCTTACACCACCTTAGATTCACAGATCTGAAGCACCCAATCACAACAAAATTTCAGTTCACTTTAATCAATTTTTTTTTTTTTTTGCTTAAAATAAAATAAACCCATCTCAAATTTCACCCAAATTCACATAACCCATGTGCCAGAATATCCCAATATTCAAAGATACAACAATTATAACTAGTTAATCCCCTTAAAAATTCCATCTTTTTTCAAAAAAAAAAAAAACCCAATTTCTACTTTTTTCTTTTTCCTGACAAAAACTAAAGTGTAAAGCACAACTTTAAGCATTAATTAAAGAATTGAAGAACAAAATTAACAGTTAATTGAACCTTAATTAAGTTCAGCAACAAGAACAGTGATACCCAACTGAAGAAAAATACAGAAATTATTATGCAGAAACTAAGAAATAAAGTAGTAAGAAAAGAAGAGAGAGAAAGAGAAAGTTTTAATGGATTATGTTTGTTTATTTAGGAGTCGACTTTGACTGTGGGAAATAATGAGGTGAGCTGAATCACTTCCTTTTATTTTTCTAGATTTTTTTTATGGGGGGGTACAAAAATTACAGTGGATTTATTATATTTATTTATTATTTTTATTTTTAGGCTGCTGATGAATTTTAAAATTTGTATTTTGTGCAAAATTTTAGTGAAAGGGTAATAATAGTACAGTAGTATCCCCTGATTCTTAATTTATTATTGGTCCCCTCAAAAGAAAGAAAAAATTAAAAATAAAATAAAATACCCACTTTAGTATTGGTCGTTGAAGACTTTTGAAGAGCCATGTTGTTGAATCTATGCCATTGGAAATGGAAGATCTCTCATCTATCATCATCTTTTGGTTTTGGTTATTTTTAATTTTAGCCTTTTTGGTTGTGGAATAGGACATTAGGTATTTTATCTCCTCTCATAAGATAGGAACAAAAGATATCATGCAATTATATTTTTGTCCAAAGACCAAGTCATATCAAAATGATAAAATGGATGTACTGATAGCAAGAAAGTCCATTTTTCTTCATTTTAGAATTCCTTTGTGGACTCTCCATTACATGGTTTAAGATGTTGAAATCGACTATGTAACCTCACAAGATTACCGGCAAAATATGGTACAAATATGGAGTAAAATCGAGATTAAGCCTATAATGGGTTTTCGAAAGCCAAAAAAAAAAACCAACCCACACCTTATTATGGTTTGAAGGTCCTAGAAAAATTGGCCGAAAATGTAACATGACACCGCTCAAGGCTGAAAACATTAAAAATAATATAAGTGAATTTTACAGGATAGGATATTGGGCGGATGTATGACCCAATTAATTTGTTGCATTTAACCCATTAATCCTAGCATTTGACTTAAAACATGCTTAAACTTGTATATATACATTATAGATTTATCACCCCTATCACAAGTCTTTTGGCCATAAAATTCTCCATGCAACCAAACTCAATGTTAAATATTAGACTTAGAAACATGTCTTTCAAAACTCAGAAGACTAATACTAGAATCAATTTTATACCCTATATTGAATATGGAAAGCCGCCAATCACAAAGTACCATATTTTTTACCTAGGAGCGACCTGTAGGAAACCTTTTCTTCCCTTTCAGTTTGGAAGACATGGGAGCAAGGTGATCAACCTATTAACGGCAAAAAACAAAAAAAAAAAAATCCAAAAATATACTAGCTCATGCATCATTTATTTCGTCAGTTTTTCCCAAAATGGAAACAGGTCACATGTACTCTCATTTTTTTTTCCAAAAATACATGAATTGATTCAATTGAATGTAAAAGAAATTCCACAGCTCCAAATTTTTGAAGCAATCGTCAAATCGTGCTTATTAATCAACCCAAAGAAATGTTGTCATAAGCATTACAATTAGTGCCAAAACTTACTAAACCTGTGAAATGTTTTTGTGAAACTCATCAATTC
The DNA here is from genome assembly GCA_016808085.1 of Suaeda aralocaspica. NCBI lineage: Eukaryota > Viridiplantae > Streptophyta > Magnoliopsida > Caryophyllales > Amaranthaceae > Suaeda > Suaeda aralocaspica. The sequence goes on along the minus strand of PYUH01000160.1, from coordinate 445,012 downwards.
TACTGTATAGTTTTGCTAGTAGTTGGTCACATTTGGTAGAAGACGTGCAAGGTCCACACATCAAATAAATAACATTCCCCAGCGGCCTCATGTATATGCCATCCTCGCGAAGCTGCCGAAGTAGAGATGCAGCAAAAGTTGATGCATACCTACAAACGAAAAATGTTAAAGCTTTGTAATCTAGCAGAAAACTTTGGAGATATCAATAGATGAAATTAGTGGACGACTAACTTTTCGCCTATGACATAAGCGAACCTAACCATATTATATAGATACTATTCATTTTAAGGCTTAGTAAGCTGGCTCAGGTTTCTTATAACAGTAAGTCTGTTAGTCACAAAGGATATTCTATGCAGTGTCACAAAAAAATAAAAATAAAAATAGATGTAGTAGTTTGATAACATTACCCGGCATTAGAACCTTGAGTTTGAAGCTCCACCGCAAAAAGTGTCCCCAATACAATCAATCTTTTGATTTGTGGATGCATTGAAAATTTGTTAACAAGCTCCGCATCCCATAACTAAAATATATGAGTAAAACCATGTTAAAAATGCAAGACTTAAAAAAAATAAAAATAAAAAATAAAATACCTCAGTAAAACAAGCAATTTTCACATAGATTACCTCCATGTCTTTAGATTTCTTTTACTTTAACCTTTTCTTCAATATGATAATGTGAAAATCAGTAAATCAGGCAAAGACACTAAAATATTACTTCAAAAAGACAAATTTCAATGCTTACATGTCTTCTTCAATTCTTCAAAACTAATTAATAAGTATACTCAACTAGAATAAGACCAAACGCAATACACAAACAACAGTGATCAGTCAAGAAGGGAAGCCACTTTGCCTGTTGTTATCCCTTGAGTGGCACTAACAAAAATGCTCCAGTTAGCAAGTCTTAAGGGTTGATAAACAATCGACAATTGGTCCAAGATATTGATAAAACAAAGCATCAGAGTTGGGGAAAATTAAATGTGAACTCAAACAAATTTAGGTTCAAGTGACCAACTAAGTACTCCACTTACAAGTTCATGTAGACAACATGGTTACAAGACTACTTGCAAGTTGCAAGTTACAAGAATATTCAACATATTCTTCAAAAAATCTCCTCAGTTTCAATTATCATTCTTTTGGACATGAAATTCATCTACTTGCACTGCAACTTACACAAGAAAAACTCACACATACACACGAACATGTACACACACATAACTGGAAGTTACCAGTTCAGCAGAGCTATCTTAAAGAGACATGAGAATTCGCTCATTCACATGCAACTCTTTTAGTAAGGAACAGTAGCTTACCTCTCTAAGTACTCTCCCATCAGGTGTCAGATTAGGATTTTTCTTTTGATCTTTGTAAATCTTAATAGATTTAGCAGCAGCTGTACAGCCCATAGCATGTGCAGAATACGAATGTCCATGCAAAAGCGCTTTCAGCTGCAGCCAGAACAAATATACAACTAGTAGGTCAGTACCCTTTACAAGTTACAGCAACATAAACGCAGCCCAAATAATAATATATTTTTTGGGGTGTGGGGTAGTGGCGGTTTTAAGTGGAGAGCTAGTTAGGGATGTTTAGCTTTCTAATCAACCAGATAAAAAAGAACCAGTTAGTAATTCTTGAAACATTCAGAACATGCATTGCTAAAGAGAGGAAGAATATATTTTGCTGGATTATCCATTCCATCATACTAACATCTTCCCAGATAATCAGCATAAGCACAACCATATAGAAGTATAGAACAGGCAGGATAACCAAGCTAGTACATTTGTAGCACATGCCAAAATTCAAAGTTTTATGACTCACATCTTCTTACTATTCTCTAAATGGAGATATGTTTCCAACAAAATATAGAAAAATGTTTAGATTTCACAGAAGTGATGGCTTTTTTGAGCCTAGGGTTCCTATTGTCTATAAAGTTATCAACTTTTGCGCCTGCAAGAGGCCACAACTTTATATAAAGCACATAATTCATGCAATCAAAATTTGTAAGTGTCCTCATAATGGGAGATACTACTTTCAATCACATTCATGGAATATATTGTTACTATCAATGTGGATGATTCATGTTTCTTGATAGGCAACAAAAAAATCCTTTTATTTCAAGTCCTTGACTGCTTGTCAAAGAAACAAATTTGATTTATTTCATCACAAATGCACTTGCTTGTTATATCTTCTTTCTAATAATGCTTTTATATTAGGTGAAGGCTGCAACTGCAAAAGAATTTAGAGATATATGAATATTCTACTAAAATCTTAAATTTCTAACACTAGCCAGACAGCCAAAATTTTTTAATCCATGTGTCCAAAATAGAAGAAAAGGTCATAAACTTGAAAAGTTTTGAACTGAAAACAAAAATTAAGGTTTTAAAGTACTATACTATTATTGAAGCAACCTTACCTTTGAGTCTCCAACAAATGTATCAAAAACAGCTTCCGTTGATAATGTGACAGCTAAAGGTATGATTCCACAAGTCAACAGCTTGGCATAGCAGGCTATATCAGGTGAACAATGGAGTAGATCCACTGCAGACTAACCAAAAAATTTTACACTTCAATTATAAGATACTACATAATTAATAAAAAAGCTAGAAGCAAGCAGCTACAGATTGCCAGCTAACCTCTACTCCCAAGCGCCAAAATCCTGTGAAAACCTCATCAAAAATGACTGGAATTTTTCGGGTTTTACAGGCTTTAACAAGGACTCGTTGAAAAAGTGGATCAACCATATGCATACCTCCAGCAGCATGTACAACTGCAGCGGAGTTCAAAAGGCCATAAGATTATCTTCAGTATGGAAAAGCAAAGCTCAAAAATTAGCACAACAGAATCAACATGATAGACGTGTGAAAATTAGTCTGCATCATCTACAACTATATACTGACCACAATATGTCCTACCAGAACAATCATTTCACGACTGATTAACCCATTTCTAAGGCAATTCTTATCAATACTGCTTAAAACCTTCATCAAGCAAAGAAAAGGCCACAACACCACGCCCAACATTGAACATTCTCAACCTAATAAGTAATGACAATATCATAATAGGCATTTTGGAAAGACAATATAATTACTCAACTGGATGAACTCGCATCTAGCAAGTAGTATAGGGTTTTCAATGTCATATAGCTTTAATTGGCACTAAAAGGGAGTATATTTGACCTAAACTTGACCTATACAAAGTACATAACAGTAAAGCAAGCAATTAAGAGTCAATTATGCAGCAAATGAAAGAAATTAGAAAATTGGTAAATAAATAATGTATTACAACCTCAAAATAAAAGTACGAAAACAGACGTGTTCATGCATTTAAATTGGTCTTTAGATTATAACCATCAGTATGATATTTTCAGATTATACGACTCTTAAATTATGAGTACATATACACGATTCTTACGAATCTGCCCTGATCGTCTTACGACTAAGATTACAGATTTCAGATTAAACTACCTTGATTCATACGAATCTTAGAAATTCATGATAAGAAAGGCATCAAACCCGGTGGCAAAATGTATAAGGCATTTTTTCAAAATTTTGTAAAGCTAAACAACAGCATCTTAGAACAGAAACAAAGACGCCAAACCTCAAAATCAAATTTTACAGCAAAGACACTCTACCGAAGCCATAATATGCAGTTTATTCAAGTCTTGCCTGGTTCAATTATTAGAGCAGCAATCCATTTGTTCTGTTCCCTTGTAGAGAACGCTGATAATTGTTTCGATATATATGATTCGTATCTTCTAGCAATGTCTGACGTATCCCTGGTCTTTGAGAAAAGTTCATCCCGAAATCCAAAGACTGCACGAAGTGTTTCAGGCAATTTTTCAAATGTCAATATTGAGATATGGAAGAAAATAGAAACAGAAATGTGCAAACATACTCAAATCTTCCTGCTTTTGCCCTCCTGATATTATTTCATCAGGTAAAAGAATATTCCATTTTCCACATTGCATGTAAACTGTTGGTGGATCCACAAAAAGGCCTCGGCCTATGTACCTACAGAAACCAAGCATCAATCTCATTGTTATACAAAAAACTAGCATGACTTATGTTACAGCATAAATGTTAATCTTTGGAAGAGCTAAAGAAGGGCTTGTTAACTTGAGACCAAGGATTTAGTTGAATGAGCTTTCCAAAGATAAAACTAATTATCTCAAGATGGCCCTAGTGCTGCTCCCCAGCCCCTTTTTTTATGGTTGATAATAGCAATAAGTACTTCTTCTACTACAAGAAGTTTCGATTCAATAAAAACCATAATTAGAGTACCCAATCAACTTAAAGTTCTCTATGTTTCGTAACCAGCTCACATATAGAAACAGAAAGTATCATGGCTTAAGGAGCAAGAAACATTGATGAATCACAATCAAGTAGTTTTCTTTTAAATTGAACTTGGACTTTTAGCAGGGACAAGTTTGAAAATTCTCAAAGGTTACGGAAGGTCCTGATAAAAGTGCATGTACATAAACTCAGTCAACTGTTCTTTCTGCTTTACAAATTACAACCAGCTCACTAAATGGGCAAGATTTCATGCCATAAGGTTTAAGGAGCAAGGACATTGACTCATCCAAAATCAATTGAATTTTCTTTCATTTAAGTCAATTTACTTGTGAGACGGAGACCTGAGAGAGCCCCAGTGCGATGAGTGGAAGGGTGGGATCATGGAGATCTCGACCGAAAATGACTTGGTGGGAAGAGGTTAGAAAGGATATGAAGCTTTTAGATTTACAGGAGAATGAGGTTCTCGATTGCAGGGGATGGAGGAGAAAAATTTATGTGGATGACCACATGGAATGATTATTTTTGGTTCATGTAGCCGACCCCAATTTTGGGATTAAGGCTCCAATTGATTGATTGAAGTCAATTTACTGCATTAAATGGTTTTGTATAAGAATTATGCTAGAAATTTAGGTAATAAGATCAACACTCATACAGAAAGGAAGACTCCTGTCAAGTTACAAGTAGTAATGCTAGAATATCTTGTTTTTCTGCTACCTTTAAATCAAAGCCACACAAGGGGCAATAGTTCAGCATATTTCCCTGGGGAATTGGGTGTAGCTCAACATCAAACTGGGAGGGTCAGTTACTAGGACAAATTTATCGTATACATACCATGGTTGTTGGAGAAATCCTGTAAACGATGATGGTGCTTGTGCTTCCATAGCACCCAAAGTATCACCATGATAAGATCCATTTAGAGCCAATACCTGTTTCAGATACATTTGGAAGGAATAATAATAGTAAAAAAGGTAAGACCAATCATTTGACAAACTAAACATATAGAAAACAGAATTTAAAGTTTATAACATTGAAAGGCTTTTTGTCGGCCATTTGTTAGATCACCTTTTAGCATATGTATGCATCTTTCCAGCCAATGCTTAGAAATTGGGTACCCAAAAAAAATATAATAATAATAAATAAATAAATAAATAAATAAATAAATAAATAAATAGAAATCTGATGGTATGTAGATCTTAGTTTTAAAAGGCGAGAGGCTCACCAAGGCGCAAAAGGGCTGTGCGCCTTGCACCTAGGTGCACCTAAAAAAATAAATAAATAATGAAAAAAAAAAGCCAGAAAACCCTAGAGGCGCGCCTCACAGTTGCGCCTCACACGCCTAGGCGCGCCTCAGTGCGCCTTACAGGCCTCCCTATGCCTGTGCATTCTGAAGCCCCAATTCTGGTGCAGTGGCACCTTGGTGCGCCTTGCGCCTAGGCACGCGCTTTTAAAACTAAGATGTAGATAAAAGGACTTTAAAACTAAGATGTAGATAACAGGACTACAGTTCCCTCTTCAATATAAAAAGACTTGAGTTTTACTGACAAAAGACTTTGCTTTGCAGACCCATTTAAAAGAGGTTAAAATAAATTTCTTTCAAATATACTCAAATTCTAAAAGCTTAGTTTTGGTCAGTCAGTTGGTTCTGCCAACTTCCTGACATAGCAGAACAAAGCAAGCAGGCAGCATTTTTTGCTGATATGGAGATGCGATGACTAGAAATTGGTGCTCACTGAGATATGCAAAGATAAGTTAACAAATTAAAATCTACCAATGTCCCACTGTTCACCACCTCATTTTCCAGTATGAAATTTAAAAGATTGACCAGAACAAGAAACTGTATACTAAAAGTAAACATTGTTCTGTGAGAAATAAAAAGGAATCAAACCCACCCTAACTTCTATGGATCTTTTAGTTTCCTGGTTAGAAATATCCACAATGGTGTCATGGTCATGCAAGAATTTACGAAATGCCATCTTAAGAGCAACTTCAATTGCTGTTGACCCATTATCAGAATAGAAAACCCGAGATGCCCAACCTGTTAAAAAGCCAACCAGATACAGTAGCTTAGTGAGAAATTTTTATAAGAAACACCCTAATTGCCTTATACATTTAGCCGCCGGGGTTGATGCCATTCTTATCATGAATTTCTAAGATTCGTATGAATCAAGGTAGTTTAATCTGAAATCTGTAATCTTAGTCGTAAGAGACATCAGCAGATTCGTAAGATCGTGTATATGTACTCATATTTAAGAGTCGTATAATCTGAAAATATCATACTGGATGGTCGGATAATAATAATATTTAAATGAGTCTTAAGATTATAACCCTCAGATGATATTTTCAGATTATCACTCTTAAATTATGGTACATATCACGATTCTTACGAATCTGCCCTGATCGTCTTACGACTAAGATTACAGATTCAGATTAAACTACCTTGATTCAACGAATTAGAAATTCATGTAGAGAATGGCACAACCCCGCGGCTAAATGTATAAGGCATTTATGTGTCCACATAAGACATGGACTCTCAGCTTTGCACAGAGTTTGAAGTAACACTGCATTTGAACAGCAACACAATCATCCCAAAGAACGGAGTACCAGACTGATGTATTTCTGATAAAATACTTCACTACTTTAAAAGTCAGATATACTACAAACAAAAGCCTTTAGAAGGCTTCACACACATTTATGTGCGTGAAAACTCAGTGTTACCATTAGGAATCACTGTAGTTAGATCAACTAACCAAGGGACTTCTAAAAATACTAGAAGGCATTAAACAAAACATTAACACAGATACTGATTACAATACAATGCAAACAAACATATGCATGGACACACCCCATTAGAAGATCAACCATATCTTAACAGAGATGTCACGAAATGGCATGCCAACTGGAACCGATGTCAAGCTTAAGCAAAAAATACCTTACAAAAAATTATAAGCAAGATCTACCACTTCTCAGGGCATCAAAAGTGAGTTCACCTTTTCCTACTCCTTCCACAAAAGCTCAGCACAGTCTAATGCGGGTTCATAACATCTAATTCTCGGGGAACTGACTGGCCAATCTTGGCAGCAGCGTAACCATATCTCTACAGCCAATTCGATCTAAAACAGCCTAGATAATAAACAACTTAATTCCACAGAAAAGGGAAAGATACTTGAAGCATCTTTGGTTCACTTTTACATCAACTACTTCAATTCAGATACACTAAAATAGTAACATATGCTCCAACTCACCTCCTAGGTACTCAGTTTTTATAGAAATACATTTTGAAATTAAACTATCATATTTAACATCTAAATTTAAAATAGGATATAGCTCAAGATCAAAAGACAATTAGAAAGAGAGTTTTTATTGCAAGATTTCTCATTCCTTAGTTAGTTCAAATTATCCACCATCATGTATTCTAATCAAAATTGTTGCGGAAATGAGTTGTTTTCTTGATAGCTGATTTTTGAGTAAATACTAGGTTTCTTGTCCATTTAGTAAGAGCTTAGAAGTCAAAAATGTCACAGGTAAATTATAAACCGACTTCCTTGGCGTATGTTTAGCATAATACACACTAACATGAAACAGTGTTCAATAGGACACAGGCATGGTTTATAGATTTTGGGTGAAGAAATAAAGTTTGGTGTTGCAAGGTATTTCAATAACATGTTCAAAGCACATTTAGGGATTTGTTAGATATGCAAGTTCATAATTGAATAATTAATAGCTACATCCACAATATCCGTGCGCAGTAATCGCTAATAGCCTGCTAATGAAAGCAAAGGACGACGAAGAGCAGAAACTGGAACCTGTAAGGCAGAATTAGGTCCTTGGGTCCACCAACTAGCACAAGCATCAAACTGTTGAGTTATGATGTCATGAGAATCCCACTGAAATTACAGAAAATAAAAATTGTACTTAAAGAATCAAAATCAACAGAACTTTTTCTTAAGAAAAAGCTTAAGGCTTCAGGATCAGGACTAAGTTAATTAATACACTTCTCAGGACTGTCCTGGTATATGCATCTTGAAAAAGATTTTATATTACCAAGTAATAGCCCCAATACGTTCACTATAACAATTCAGCAAGTGTAATAAGTAGAATGTATAATTATCACTTACTTGACTGCCTGACCAAGAGAGCATGCAGATGCACAAGTTGGATATCACTTATGTTAGTTGTGTGTCAACACTCCTCATGGTCAAAACCAATATTATTGAAATTCATATATAAAAAGAATTTATCACATGCATTAATTTTAACTAGATGATGAGGAGTGACACAATATGATAGAGGATTTCATTATTATCCGCCCAGCACTGATGAGCAGAACTGAGTTGTTTAAGCTATCATCTTACTGAAAAACAAAATCCAAACTAAGTCCTGCAACTGGAGCATAAGTTAAAAAATATACACCAACCTTGTGAACAGCAAAGCTTTCACCGCAACGAGAATCTATTACTGTGACCTCTTGGTACAAGCTGATTGTTAAATGGCCACCATAGATATCTCCGCCTTCTTTCCCATGTCATGCACCTTTTAACTCATCAGAAAAGCAGATGACATTATTGGCTTGAGGGAAGCAAATACATCATGGGATTTATCAAACCATTCCATCAGGTCATCTGACGGATCTGATCTTGTGGAAAGGTTGGCAATACGAGAACTGGCAAGCTGGATATAAATTTGCATCATAACCAAAGAAATAAACAACCTTCATATAGAAAACATGAAAATGATAGCTCGCCTAAAGACACAGAATAAAAGCATGAAAACCTTTGCTGTATAAGAATTACAGGCTAGTCATCATATATTACCATTTTGTAAATAAGTCAACAAGGAACCTTCATTGGCAAGGCCACAATCCTCCAGCACAAACTGCTACCACATCATAGCCTCGGAGCTTTAGAGTCTCATAAGCAGAAATTGTTCCAGATATTCCACCTAGCCTTCCGTCTCCAACCAGAATAGCAGGGATTCGTAGAGGCCTGCAAATAAGTGAAACATGAATAGACCAATAAGGAAAACATTAACAGAATGCTGTATTCCCAAGTATAGATAACCCCTACATTAATCCTTTATCTCAAATTCTCAACCTCAAGCTAGGACAGTGAATAGACATAAAATAGGAACACTTGTGTTTGTATTGTTGAGTCCAAAACAAAATCTCATCATAACTAGTTACAACACAGCACCACACGAACTAAACTGTTCACTATGAGCACAGTCGAAATAAAGTTAAGTCTCACAAATAGATATTCATAATTTAGTCCTTAGGCATAAAAAAATGAGATAAGCTTTCTCCGACACA
>PYUH01000160.1:404488-435397 GCA_016808085.1 Suaeda aralocaspica | reverse complement strand
AAAATGCCTTATACATTTAGCCGCCGGGGTTGATGCCATTCTTATCATGAATTTCTAAGATTCGTATGAATCAAGGTAGTTTAATCTGAAATCTGTAATCTTAGTCGTAAGACGATCAGGGCAGATTCGTAAGAATCGTGTATATGTACTCATAATTTAAGAGTCGTATAATCTGAAAATATCATACTGATGGGTCGGATATAATATATATTTAAATGAGTCTTAAGATTATAACCATCAGTATGATATTTTCAGATTATACGACTCTTAAATTATGAGTACATATACACGATTCTTACGAATCTGCCCTGATCGTCTTACGACTAAGATTACAGATTTCAGATTAAACTACCTTGATTCATACGAATCTTAGAAATTCATGATAAGAATGGCATCAACCCCGGCGGCTAAATGTATAAGGCATTTTATGTGTCCACAATAAGACATGGACTCTCAGCTTTGCACAGAAGTTTTGAAGTTAACACATGCATTTGAACAGCAACACAATCATCCCAAAGAACAGGAGTAACAGGACTGATGTATTTCTGATAAAATACTTCATACATTTAAAAGTCAGATATACTAGCAAACAAAAGCCTTTAGAAAGGCTTCACACACATATTATGTGCGTGAAAACTCAGTGTTACCATTAGTGAATCACTGTAAGTTAGATCAACTAACCAAGGGACATTCTAAAAATACTAGAAGGCATTAACAAACATTAACACAAGATACTGATTACAAATACACATGCAAACAAACATATGCATGGGACACACCCACATTAGAAGATCAACATATCTTAACAAGAGATGTCACGAAATGGCATGCCAACTTGGAACCGGATGTCAAGCTATAAGCAAAAAATACCTTACAAAAAATTATAAGCAAGATCTAACACTTCTCAGGGCATAAAAGTGAGTTCACCTTTTCCTACTCCTTCCAGCAAAAGCTCAGCACAGTCTAATGCTGGTTCATAAACATTCTCGGGGAACATGACATGGCCATATCTTGCAGCAGCGTAACCCATATCTCTAGCCAATTCGATCTAAAACAGCCTAGATAATAAACAACATTAAATTCCACAAGAAAAGGGAAAGATACTTGAAGCATCTTTGGTTCACTTTTACATCAACTACTTTCAAATTCAAGATACACTAAAATAGTAACATATGCTCCAACTCTTACCTCCTAGGTACTCAGTTTTTTATAGAAAATACATTTTGAAATTAAAACTATCATATTTAACATCTTAAAAATTTAAATAAGGATATAAGCTCAGAATCAAAAAGACAATTAGAAAGAGGAGTTTTTATTGCAAGATTTCTCATTCCTTAGTTAGTTCAAATTATCCACCATTCATGATATTCTTAATTCAAAATTGTGTTGCGGAAATGAGTTGTTTTCTTGATAGCTGAATTTGTTGAGTAAATACTAGTTTCTTGTCCAGTTTAGTAAGAGCTTAGAAGTCAAAAATGTCACGAGGTAAAATTATAAACCGACTCCTTGGCGTATGTTTTAGCATAATACACACTAACAGTGAAATCAGTGTTCAATAGGACACAGGCAATGGTTATAGATTTTGGGGTGAAGAAATAAAGTTGGTGTTGCAAGGTATTTCAATAAACATGTTCAAAGCACATTTAGGGATTTGTTTAGATATGCAAAGTTCATAATTGAAATAATTAATAGCTAACATCCACAATATCCGTGCGAAGTAATCGCTAATTAGCCTTGCTAATGAAAGGCAAAAGGACGACGAAAGAGCAGAAAACTGGAACCTGTAAGGCAGAATTAGGTCCTTGGGTCCACCAACTAGCACAAGCATCAAACTGTTGAGTTATGATGTCATGAGAATCCACCTGAAATTACAGAAAATAAAAATTGTACTTAAAGAATCAAAATCAACAGAACTTTTTCTTAAGAAAAAGCTTAGAGGCTTCAGGAGTCAGGACATAAGTTATTAAATACACTTTCATCAGGACTGTCCTGGTATATGCATCTTGAAAAAGATTTTATATTACCATCAGTAATAGCCCCAATACGTATCACTATAACAATTCAGCAAGTGTAATAAGTGATAATGTATAATTATCACTTACTTGACTGCCTGACAAGAGAGCATGCAGATGCACAAGTTGAGTATCACTTATGTTAGTTGTGTGTCACACTCTCTCATTGGTCAAAACCAATATTATTTGAAATTCATATATAAAAAGAAGTTATCACAGCATTAATTTTAACTAGATAGAGGGAGTGACACAATTATGGGATAGAGGATTTCATTCATTCCGCACAGCACTGATGAGCAGAACTGAGTTGTTTAAGCTATCATCTTACTGAAAAAACAAAATCCAAATACTAAGTCCTTGCAACTTTTAGGATCATAAGTTAAAAAATATACACCAACCTTGTGAACAGCAAAGCTTTCACCGCAACGAGAATCTATTACTGTGACCTTTTCTTTTGGTACAAGCTGATGTTGTGTAAATGGCCACCATAAGATATCTCCCGCCTTCTTTCCCATGTCATGCAACCTTTTAACTCGATCAGAAAAGGCAGATGACATTATTTGCTTGAGGGAAGCAAATACATCATGGGATTTATCAAACCATTCCATCAGGTCATCTGACGGATCTTGATCTTGTGGAAAGGTTGGCAATACGAGAACTGGCAAGCTGGATATAAATTTGCATCATAACCAAAGAAATAAAATCAACCGTCATGATAGAAAACATGAAAAATGATAGCTCAAGCCACTAAAGACACAGAAATAAAAGCATTGAAAACCTTTGCTGTATAAGAATTACAGGCTAGTCATCATATATTACCCATTTTGTAAATAAGTCAACAAGGAACCTTCATTGGCAAGGCCACAATCCTCCAGCACAACTGCTACCACATCATAGCCTCGGAGCTTTAGAGTCTCATAAGCAGAAATTGTTCCAGATATTCCACCTAGCCTTCCGTCTCCAACCAGAATAGCAGGGATTCGTAGAGGCCTGCAAATAAGTGAAACATGATAGACCAATAAGGAAAACATTAACAGAAATGCTGTATTCCACAAAGTATAAGATAACCCCTACATTAATCCTTTATCTCAAATTCTCAACCTCAAGCTAGGACAGTGAATAGCATAAAATAGGAACACATTGTGTTTGTATTGTTGAGTCCAAAACAAAATCTTCATCAATAACTAGTTAACAACACAGCACCACACGAACTAAACTGTTCACTATGAAGGCACAGTCGGAAATAAAGTTAAGTCCCTACAAATAGATATTCATAATATTAGTCCTTAGGCATAAAAAATGAGATAAGCTTTCTCCGACACAACCAAGCCATAGCAAGTAAGTGCATCATGTCCTCATTCTTTTCTTCTTTCTAATAAAGATTAACAAACCTGTATGAGCTACTGTCAATACCCAAAGCATCCTCTCATCCTCAACTATTCTAATTTAAAATCAATTGTGCATCTCATCATCACTTACCCTTGATAATTCAAGTGGTCATAATATGACCATCCACTTTGACGTGTTCTTCTCATAGAAATGATGTTCAAATCTCTTCACAACATTTCTCTTTTTTCTCTTTTTGTTTCCAACCTCTCATTACTTCTATTTTCTTCAAAAACACCAAGTCATCCATGTTCTCCATTAGTGGAATCTAATCCTTATCTTATTCCCACATAACAAACATGAGATTAGAAAATTTTCAATCTTATAGCAACTGATATACCAAACATAGGATAAGGACTATTTCATGAATTCCCACCCATCAATTCACCTTCCCATTCCTATTAAATAGTACATACATACATTCTTCAAATTTGTCCTATATAAAAAAATGTGCAATAAAAATATTTAAGGAATAAACATAAGCATATTTACAAGAAATCACATTAACAAAGCTCCAGCAATACAAAAAGGCATTCATCAAGCAACATACAACCACAACATATCTTCTGCAGGCACCGATAAAATGTCAACTAAGATACAAGTATCCAAATGTCCCGTTGCCTCCTCAAGACGCGATTTTTGAGGTAAATGAAGGTGTCAATGTAACACAAACCACAACAACTACTCCAATTCTACAGCATAACAATCAAAATTAGAATTATCACACACATCATAAGTTCATTACTACACAGAACATACATATAAAACTACCTGTAAAGGTCACACTGAAGAGTACCGGAAGGACCGGGGCTCGCCACGCCGCCAGCTGTCTCAATTAAACTCCAGCACTCACTACCTTTCTCCTCCTCATCAACACCCAACCATAAGCACTTCTCCAGCATCTCCACAACCGCGGCATCCTCAACACCGCCACCTTCCTTCTCCACCGCCAAATGCGGCGACACCGCCTCACTCCAAGCAAACAACGTCCTACAAACCAACCTCTTCTCCCCAATCCCTAAATCTCCTCCGACCTTCCGCTCCTCGTACCGCCCCAAACACTCCTTCGCCGCTAATTCCGACAAACTGCCGACATAATTCGACGAAATCAGCGAGAATTCCGCGCGACGACGGAGGAAGATGTCGGAAACCTTGGAGAAAACAAACCGGGAGTCGGAATCGGAAGGAAAACCGGTTTGAACCGGTTTAATGTAGTGGAAATGGGAAGAGTTAGGAGTTTTGAGAACCGAAGAAGCGATTCCGACGGAAACTAGGGTTTTGCCGAGGTTAGTGTTGGAGGACCAAACGGTGTAGGTAGGGTGAGAGAGAGGGAAAGAGGAGATGAAGCGACAATGGAAGAGAGCGAATGGAGAGGAGAGAGAAGAAGGAAGTGAGGTTTTGAGGAAGAGCATTGTGAGTGCTTTCATGGCGGAATAGAGAGAAAGTTTGGAGGTTGAATATGAAGGTGAAGTACTGAATATGATTAGTGAAGAATTTGAATTTCTGATGGTGATGATATAATTTGTTGCGGAATGTCTGGAGAGTTAGGTGGGAAATTTGTTTTAGTAGTGACATTGTTGTTATGGTTTATGATATTATGGTGTTGGACACTTGGACTTGGGCTAATGGGTTTTGAGTTTAAATTTTGGGTCAAATATTTATTTGCTTTACTTTCTCCTTTGAAAAATGACAAAGTTTTATTTACATCTTGATCTACAATAATTATTGTATAACGGGTTTATAGTTATATTTTTTTGGCGCTCTAGTTACTATGATAAGTTGATAACAACTCAAGTTATACTTTATTGGGTTCGAGTAATACATTTTTAATTCTAGTTACCTTAAAATCAGCTCAAGTTATTATGCACCTACTTACTTTCTAATGCTAAAAAGCACAATTTTAATGAATTAATATACCTTATTATGTCATATATAAAAGTTTTTTTTGTTCAAAATATTCAATAAAATTTCATTGATTTTAAAGCTATCAAAGTTTTGATTCTAGTTACCAAAAAATGGGTTTAAGTTGGTCGTTGTACAATAACTTTATTGTACACCAGATGTATGCAATGTTCATTCAAATGGAAAATAAATTATGTACTCCGTAAACAGTCTTCATCTTATTTGAGAGCTGATTATTTGGAATTTGGGGGTTAAAGATAAGCCCTTTGATTTTACTGTTCTTAATTATTTACGTAGTTCATAGTATATTGGCCTTGTTGGGGGCTTGGGGCTAACGCGTTGTTAATTTGCTATTGTTGTTCTTGTTGGTTTTGTTTGGAAGTTAGTTGCTAGTGTTTAAACGTTTCTTAAATAAGTACCTATAACCTTTCTAAAATTTGGCAAAATTTTAGAAGCTTAGTATACCTTAGGGTAATAGGTTAATAGCCTAATAGGGTCAAGTGTTTTGTATAAGGATTACATAGGTTTTGAGAATTTAAAACTCAAATGTCAATGCTTACTTTTCCGGTGCCGGCAAAATGAAGCAAAATTCAAACTGCATGTGCTCCAAGTTTAAATCCAACTCCCTTTAAACTTATTCCTTATATAATCTAGTATGACAAGTTTGCATACAAAGTATATTGGACTGAATTGAACTTTTGATTCATAATATTATATGTGTTCATGTATACATATATATGGAAAAACTGTCAGATGAAACCTTTTAAAAACATTTTTTTTGCCAAAAGAAACCTTTTAAAATTTTTTTTGCCAGAAGAAACCTTAAACTAATTTTTTTTGTCAAAAGAAACCTTTTAGTCTGAATCCGGTGTTGACTTTGGTTTTCTGGCGTTGACCCACTCTTTTCTTTCTTTTTGCATTCTCAAATGATATATGCACCCAAACATTAAAACCAAACCTTTGACCTCCTCAAATCCTCTCTCAAATGATATATATAAACTAAAATCATTCTCCAAAATGACATGGTCACCAACAAATTCTTTCCAAATAGTTTCACAACAATGAAACTAACAATAATACACACAATGGCACAAACAACAAGCTCATTTCTTCCATAATCATTCTTCGCCACTGCATTTTGTTGATTCACCGTCCGCTTCTGTTTCATAACCTTCTCCTTCAAGTTCTCCAGCTCACGAGCAAGCCTTCTGTTTCATAATCTTCTCCTTCAAGTTCCCCACCTCACGAGCAAGTCTTCTATTTCATAAACTTCTCCTTCAAGTTCATAAACACAATGTAAAACAATGGTGGGTAATTAGTGGAGGAGTTAATTTCTATGAAGATTATAAATTCAGGAAATTAAAAAACTAATAAAGGTTGAAGCTTCCACAACCTTGCAACAATGGAAGATAGAGAAAGAAATAAAATTGCAGCTTCCACAATTTTGCAAATGGAAGACAATTGGGAAAAATTGACAAAAAAAAAGAGGGAAAAATGGAGGGGGAATATATTTAATGAGGGATAAATTGGAGGGAAAAGTAAGGAGGGGAAAATAAGGGAAAATGGTGGGTCAACGCCGGAAAACCAAAGTCAACACCGGATTCAGGCTAAAAGGTTTCTTCTGGCAAAAAAAATTTAGTTTAAGGTTTCTTCTGGCAAAAAATTTTTTAAAAGGTTTCTTTTGGCAAAAAAATGTTTTTAAAAGGTTTTATCTGGCAATTTTTCCTATATATATATATGTGTGTTATATTTTGGTTGAATTAGCTGTAAAATATTCATTTTATATTACAATGAAATTTTTACATTATCTTTTAATTGGTGTTGCATTTTTCATCTTACCTTCAGTCAACATATCAAAATTGAAAATAAATAGGGCTCTAGAAAATACATTTATCAAACCATAGATTAATGCTCTAGAAAATTCATCAACCTCATTATACAATTATTGCATTTTCTTTCACAATATACAAAGCTAAGTGACAATCCAACATCACTTGCATGTTATCTATCCAAGCTAAGGCTTGCTCTTTCCTCCACCAATAATCATGAGTCATGACACACCTCACAAATCACAATCTATACCTAAACCTAGTAATACTAATATACACCACCATTTTCAATCAGTCACAACTTCTATAACCTCGATAATCTAATTACAATCAACCAACAATAAT
Organism: Suaeda aralocaspica; assembly: GCA_016808085.1. NCBI lineage: Eukaryota > Viridiplantae > Streptophyta > Magnoliopsida > Caryophyllales > Amaranthaceae > Suaeda > Suaeda aralocaspica. Next base: position 427,923 of record PYUH01000160.1, on the reverse strand, counting down.
AACATCAATTAAGAACAAATGATCAAGCAGCATAATCTTGATCATACAACATAGTAGTACTATCCTCGGATCGAAGATCAACAACACTTGAATTAGCATCCCAACAAGTGTTTGAGTTTAGATCATTAGACCACCAACCATTATTAATCCCCTCGAAATCGTGATTAACCAATTTATGATCACTGTTATTACCACCAAGAAGTTCATTGAGCTCGGCTTGAAAACTCAAAACCGTTTGCATGCTGGTAGAACTATACCCTACAGTAGTAGTCTTTGAAACTTCAGCCGCAGTATTAGCATTGTTAAGACCAACAAAATTATTCACAATAGTATCATTATGATCATGTTTATCATCCTCCTCATTTGAGGCTGAGCCATCGTTTAAGCTCGAGTTTTCTAAGTCTTCATGAACTTGTTGTTCCTTAATTATCATCATACCAGTGTTGTTGTTGTTGATGTTGTTGTCGTCGTCGTGTAAGTTTAAGACACTTGAGTTTTGCTGTATGAAATCAACATAATTAGGGTATTGTTGGATCATCATTTGAGGGCTATTATTGAGAGATTGTAGGTTATTGTTTTGGATAAGTTTTTCTTGAATAAGAGGGTGTAACTTAGGCCATATTGTAGGGTTATTAAATAGAGAAAGTGGGTTTTGAAGGCCTTGTTGTTGGCTTTGGAGCTGCATATGGAGCTGAAGCCGCTCTAGCGCCGAGCTGCTTAGGGAAGGTAGCTCTTCTTTGGAGCCATTGGCACAGTTTTGTTGCTGTTGTTGCTTCCTCCTTCCTAGGAGCTTCTTCTTCAACCTTGTGTTCCAATAGTTTTTTATGTCATTGTCTGTTCTTCCTGGTAGCTGTGCTGCTATTATTGACCACCTATATATCATAATTTTTGGCATTGAATGAGATCAATTCTTTCAAAAATTGCAACTATGATTTGTGAAAATGCTAAGATAGATTGTTAGGCGGAACGGAGAAATTTTAACTTTATGTTTTCTTCATTCTCAAACGGTTGTCACATACACTTTGATTTTTGTACTATTTACATGCACACTTCTAATATATTATTTATATTATTAAAATATAGATGTAAATCATACGTATCAATTTATGAGGAATTAAGACGTCTTTATTTATATATTTACCTTTCAGTTAACATAGTCTATGTATTATATAGTTATATCAAAATAATCATGCATAGTATATATATATTATACTATATGGATCTATTGCCGATTGTACTAGCTAGCTTAGTTGGTTAAAAGAAGTAATTAATTACCTGCTGCCAATACTAATATAGAGGCTGAGAATGATGTTGTCCTCTTCCTCAGTAAAACCACCATGTTTGATATTGGGTCTCAAGTAGTTCAACCACCTCAATCTACAGCTTTTCCCGCATCTCTTAAGCCCTATAATTAAACAGTTCAATTGCAATACATTAATCACAACATCAGAGTCAAAAAAAACTCAAACTTTGAAATAATTCCTCTAAGTAGGTATAAATTAATTAAATTTCTTAGGATGCACTAATGTTACTCCCTTGTACTTTGCATATATATTAGGAGTACTTATCAATATAATACTAAAAATAAATTGATTGTTCAAATAACCACATACTTAATTAGGATATGTCCGTTCTCTTCACTTAATTGGAAGTTGGAATCTTATAATTAATTCTTGAACTATTATTACATCTAATTAAATCTTTATTGTAAGGGAACACTTAACTGAAGCTTTTGTCTACATGCTCCTAAAATGGATTTGATTGATTGTAGTGTGTTTGAATTTATTTGACAATTTGTACTAATAGGCACTATTGTACTCTAAAACATTTTTTTTTAAAGTAAAGGGAGGGCTCACTTGATGCGCTACTTAGCTAGTACTCGGCTCATAATTATGTGTCTCCTCAAAATGATTTAGTTGTTATATCTCAAACTATGAATTTACATTTAATTTAGGGAGCGGATGGAATAGTGATTTAAGACACGTGTAAGCACATATACATATACATATACATATACATACCGATCTTCTGAGGGAGTGCGATCCAATTACCACCAGTACCATACTTCTCAATGTAAGCTTTGAGCTTAGCATCTTCTTCAGGAGACCATGGACCTTTCTTCACATTAGCTTTGTCACAACATGGAGCTCTTCCCATCTTTATCTTTCTTCAAAGTTGATAACCCTTTGACTTCTTCTTCTTTGCTCTTCTTCTCTCTAACTTTCTCTGTCTTTTAGGGTTGTTAGTGTTTACTAATGATATGATACTTCTTGTTATTGTTGTTGTTGAGGAATTGAAGAAAGAGAAGACCTTGTTTTATAGGTTGAAAATTGTGACTAATTATTAGAACAAAGAAAAGTCTTCACATATCTCACCTTCTCCTTATATTATAAATTTTTATCATTCAAACACTAAAAATATCATGTTTCTTTTTTCCTTTTTTTTTTAAATAAAATAATTTAACTTCTAGGGTTTGTAATATGAAATTTCCTAGCTTCTCTTAAGTTTATTAATTAAATGATAAATCTTTGAAATTTGGATTAGTTAACGTAACGTAATAATGGCAAAAGATAAGATGACGTGCAAGAATTGTTTACTATACTCAAATATAAAAGTAATTAAAAATATTGTTATTCTTAGTTACATGCATTTCTAATATAATATTGCATGCCTTTTTATGCTTTTGAGTTGTTTATTAGTAGGTAACAAGAGAAGTTTGTATCCTATTAAGTTTGTCCTTAAGTAACCTAGAAATGTTCTTGAATCTTTTAATTTTTTTTTGAAATCAAATTAGTAGCAAGCTGCCTTAGCTTGCATTGTCTGCTGGATAAATGCTTATAAATTGCTTTGATTAATATTATTGGATGATTTTGAAAGAGAATAAACCAAATTCAACAACAGCTCCAATCAAAGTATAAAACTATTTACAAGAATATGCCTTTGCTTTATTTTGATTGTTTGAACAAATTAAATGATAGATGATGCACCTTGCACAAAAAATTGGACGCTCTATTATCATATCCTTGAGCTAGGGCCCTTTTTCTATGTTCAAAACATATACGGAGTAGTAGTAATAATAAAGGTACACACAATCGAATTTAGATTTGAATTTGAAGCTATATTATTAAACTAGACTGGACCGAACTTGAATTGACAAAACATGCAAATTTAGCTTTTGTGTTTGGATATATGAAAGTACTTGATTATATAGGAGCTTTCAAAAGATATATTTGTAGTTTAATTTTAATTCATCAAAAAAAAAAAAAAACAAAAGAAAACTGATGGTTATGCATTCAATATAAGGATTTTTATTTTCTTTTGTATAGTAATAGCAATAGCCTGGTTGTGGAATGAATCGAGTTTGTATTCCATGCCTTTTAAGGGCATGTTTACTTCAGCTTAAAATCAGTTCAGCTCCGTTCAACTCTTCTTTTATTTTGCTAATCATTAATCCTTCATTAAAAAACTTTTAATTCATTTCAGTTCAGCTCCAATCAGTTCAATTCAGCTGTTTTCAATTGAAGTAAACAAGCCCTAAGTAGTTATTTGTTATAGGCTGCGGAAAAAAAAAAAAACTTTGTAATACAATTTGTTTTTTTTTGTATCGCAAATTTTGAAGATCAAAACTAGTATGAATATAGTCTAGACCAAATTAATAGGCAAAACAAATTAAATCTAAATCCAAATACAAATCCAAATCTAAGAAATGTGATATATGTAGTTTTAAAAAACACATCTTGTGCATAGAATATAATAAAGGATATGTATATGTGGTTGACACTCGACAACACCTCTATCTCTTCCACCTTTGTTTCAATTCTCACTAAAGTACCTAATATATATGACATTCAATAATCACACCTCTTTTATATAGACCTCTTCAAGTTTAACCATAGTGTTGTAAAAATAGTAGAAGTCAAAATTGTATATTTACCCATTTAATTACCGCAATTACTGAATGTGTATACTCTATAAATCCAGCTAAATGATCTCTAATGTCGTCATGCAGTTGACTTATGTCAATTTTTTGTTAAATGATATACAATGCATTTGTCGTAGCTAGTACATCTTGATTGTTGTTTGACATATATACCGTGTTACCTAAATTGCTTGGCTTGCAAAGTCAAAACAAAGATGTGTTTGTTTGAATGAAATAATGAATGGAGTGAAAATAAGACATATAAATAAAGCTTATGATTTATAGTAATCCTTAATACGACTAATTTAATACGGTTTTAATTCAATTTTATTTCCCTAGTAAAGTGGACATATTATTATTGAAATGATCGAACTTAAATTTCTAAAGTGAACTTATTTTTACTCAAAATTATTAAAATTAAAGTGAGGAGAGCAATAATGTCTTAGCATGCTACTCTGTAGTTGACTAGTAAGTAGTATGGAGTAATTAATTTGCCTAGCTAGGTCAAAAGATGAACTCAAAGGCATACGCAAAATAGGAACTTTGAGGTTCGTCATGCGCATTAAGTTTGTTTTTGTAGCCTAAAATTGGAATGGAAAGGATAATAACTTTAGCTAACTAATACCTTTGTTTCATATAATGTGCAACAATTAGGTTTTATAATAATAATAATAATCTAATAATAATAATAATAATTACTATTATTACTATATTTTGTGAGATACATAATAAATTCAATTGTTGGACATATAAAATATAAAATAGCGATAGTAATTGAGTTCGACCTTATAGAAATATATATATAGTCAGATATGTTATATGGTGCAATCAAATTACAAATTTTTGTTCATTTGATTTGAAGCTAAATTTTTAGCTCATATCAAATATAATGCACAAATTGTCCACCCTTTAGTGTTACCTAGCTAACAAATTAAAGTACTGGCGATTGTATACTGTAAATTCCCATCTAATCAATTTATATGTCAATTTTTGCATTGTGCAATGTAGGATTGCAACTTGCAAGATCTTGATCCAGACCCATTAACATTCTAATTCTTAAAATGTACTTAGGTAATAAAAAAAAAAAAAAAAAAAAAAAAAAAAAAANAAAAAAAAAAAAAAAAAAAAAAAAAAAAAAACCTTAACTACAATAAGTTTCTTTTGAGCTGGTGATCGATGAAATTAAGCTTATGTTGTCTTTCATTTTCTTACAAGCTACAAGTGTCATTTAGTATCCAATTTTATAGTCCCATAATAAGGCCAAAAAAATGAGAAAGATAAGCATAAAACCCTGAATTTAAAGTTGTATGAAGACTACTTTACTTGTACAAATATAAATTTCTAAAAAAGCTAGTCAATATTATAATTATGTCACAAAATAACAAAAGGAAAGATCCCAAAATTGCAAAAGAGTTTGCACCGTACCACTTATTATTGACCTTAGCTTCTAATTAAATATTGTAATTGGACTAATGTTTTTGGCTAATTGTTGTTAATAAATTAATTTAAGGTCAAGAACATATCCCCACATGAAAAATTACAAAATAGAAGCTAACAAATTTATGAAAAAAGCACTCACTCTCACAATTAAACAGTTTTAATGATTTTAATTAAATTATTATAATTAATCATCAAATATAATAAACTCAGATCTTTAGGAAGAAGAAATTATGCTTCTGTTTGTCATTTATCTCTAAATTAGAATCTCTGTTAAAGAGGTTTCTCCCAAATTACTTATACATCATCATCATCAAATTAAAGACTATAACCTATATATATATATATATATATATATATATATATATATATATATANTATATATATATATATATATATATATATATATATATATATATGCCTCTTTGTTTAATTAAATTTTGGAGATCATAGACTAGCTGTTAGAGAGTTGTCTTGATAACAAGATAAGCTTGAAAATTTTAATTTATTGGTTACTTTGAATGTTAGAAGGTTGTCTTGATAACATTATATGCTAGAGGGTTGTCTTAATAACAAGATAACTACAATAGAAGTATGTTTTATTCACCTTATGTATGTATGTATGTATGTATGTATGCATGTATGTATGTATGTATGTATGTATGTATGTATGTATGTATGTATGTATGTATGTATGTATGTATGTATGTATGTATGTATGTATGTATGTATGTATGTATGTATGTATGTATGTATGTATGTATGTATGTATGTATGTATGTATGTATGTATGTATGTATGTATGTATGTATGTATGTATGTATGTATGTATGTATGTAGTGTTTGAACTAATCTCCCTGGAGAGTTCACTAATTAGACCCAGTTAATAGAATTGATTAATACTTATTACTATTGAACTTGCCTTACCAAGTTAATTTCATATTAGTCTTAATTAATTCCAAGAAACATTTGATGCTCATTATATCTTATAAGACATGATTAAAACTTATTGAATTTATTAGACATATTTTCAATTATTTCAACTTAACAGACATAAAACTTATATTTTAATGGCCGAGTGATTGTACCTCCAAGAGTGATGGATAATTCAATTGGCTAAAGTTTCTCTCTCGATTTCAAAAGATCCTGGGATCGATTCTCATCTCTACCCTTGCTCCGATCCCTAGCGCGCGTACACACACAAAAAAAAAAATGATTGCACCTCCCCTTTATTACAAACTTTAAAGATGGTGTTAATCGGGTTAATTAAGGCATAATGTAGCTAGGTCAATTCTAGCCTCTTATTAATCTATATATATGACCTAAAGCCTTGTTGCTAGCTAGTTCCACAGTATTTCCATTACCTAATGTGGCAATGGTTTAACTAGTTATACAAGTTTTTAAATAAAATATTTAAATAATTCAATTTAGTTCAAAGAGTTGCAAAAAGTTTAAATTTACTCATGATAGAGACTCAACTGCATAAGATGTACTACAAAATTCAACTATTTGGTTTACGAAATTCAAGTATTTGCTTAATTTATTCCCTTCATATATATATATATATATATATAATTGACCACTTATATACCACGACATTGATTTCATAAGATCATTGACATTTGACCTAGTTATAAATTTATAAACCTTATTTTGAGAGTCAAAATAAATAAAAACTAAAAAAAATACATATGAACGACCCATTTTGATCATGGGTGTTACCTACTGATAAATAAGCTTCTAATTATATCAAATAATTGTATAATTTCATACCAACTATATATTCTTAAGCTAGAAGAATCACAGAATTAATTAATGTAATAATAGCATTGACTTAATTAGTTGCAGTGCATGTCATATTGATTAACAATATAAAACGAACCTAATTATAGTGATAAGATCATAACTTAAGTCAAAATTTCGTCACCAAAGTTGATATCGATGCTCTATTAGCAGAACAAAACAACAGGTACACTACATATGATACTCCTTCAAACACAGACTAATAATGACCTAATGCCTAATAAACTTGGGGTATATGTGATTAACATTATTCTCTGTTTCACCGAAATGGCAAAGCTTGTTTCTGATTTCATTCCATTCCCGTCCAATCCCGTGAAGAGACCACACCATAATTGTTGTGGAAAGGATGTCTAACATTAGTACATTACCTATATGATTCATGAATTGAGAGTCATTAACTATGTTACGTACTCAGACTCGAGCGCCTATAGTGTCGGCTATGAGAATTCTTCTATGGCCATTTTAGAAAATGGCCATCGAAGCCTTGAAAAGTCAAACTAATAAGATTACAATACATATTAAATGATCTTCGTATTTTATACTATTTCAATACATATATAACATATTTTTAAAAATACGAATAATATTTCAATATTTATGTGTATTTGCAATCGTGTATTATACGGTTTATGAATTATTGTATCTGCAAAATCATGTACATGTATAATATGGTCTGTGAATTAGTACTTCTATACTATGTACGAAATAGATTTATATGGCTTATACTACAAGGTATAGTAAATAAATTTATTTTAAATATATGTATCATATTCAAATAGTATAAAATACGAAAAATCATTTAATTTAATAAGTGTCGCAATCTTATTGGTTTGACTTTTTAAGACTTTGGTGGCAATTATCTTAAATGGTCATAGAAGCACCCCTCGTATCCGCTATGTTTGACATGGGTATGTGCTCAAGTATCTAATTAGTTTTGTAGGTGATTTCGTGAAAATATTCAATGACTTGGCCCAAAATGAAGTGCTGAGACTTTAAGTATCCTATTTATATTTGAGTGTCTAGGAAATGATATGATCGACAAAGATACTCGAGGTAATTAAATGAAGAAACCGAATAACATAACTGATCATGGTTAAGCTAAGGTAACAGCGACTTGTATTTATGTGTGACAATTTTATTGGTCAAACTCACATCTTAACCGTCCTTAAAAAATGTGAATATAACAAAAAAAAATCAATCAAACGAAAGAACGTGACCGTTATCCAACAAGATAGCCATAAGGCACATAGGCAAAGTGCAATGAATAGCTCAGAAAACCTTTTTTTCATTGGTCAGCAATAACTGTTCAAGACACAACTTAAGAAGCAAGCCTTCAAATTGACTTAGAAACTAATAGCAAAAAGGTCCAAGTGTTAGGTTCAATCATCAAATAATTTAGGTTACCAAGTACTAGGGATTTTATATAGGATAATGACCTTTATGCATGATTATACATTTATACTTGTGTTTTTAATTTCCTGCCCATGATAGTGACATCCAAAATAATACTCATTAAAAATACCAGATTCATGCAATTTAAGTACACAAAATTAGCATAGAAATAAGAATCATGCAATAAGGCAAAAAGTCAACTAGAGTTTAAACAAGTTTTATTTGATTTCAAAATCAAAGTATATATAATTCACCTGCAGCAAAGAATATGGGACCATTCCTTACTTAATACGGCTACTTGATTTTGATTATCATCTTAACCGCTCCATATATATTGTGATACATCCAGATGTGGCTCTTGCACCGTCCAATATTCCATTTTCTTCTTCTTCGTCCAAACTTTCTTTCGTTGAAATTGTGTATAATAGATCATATACATGTATACATCTAGCTACGTGATGATCTACGTTACGTTCTCTCTTTACGGTGAAAAAGAACGCAATATGGTATGCATCTTTTCGTTATCCCGAAACCTTCTTATAGCTTTATAAACTCCGATAAGTTGTCCAAGCACCCTCTTTTGACTGTAGAGAGCACCATGTGAATTATTAGGCTATTTTTTTCCCGGGACCCCTGAATGTCCGAAAATTGTGACTTATAACCTTCATTTTCGATTTATAGAGAATTGTCTCAAGATCTGTCTCGTTTTTTACTTGTATTTCTACAATGTATTATTAAAGACCCCGCGACGTTCTACTCTAAGTTTTAGCCTCTAAAAACTTATTATTTTTCCTTCTTTAGATATCTTCCAAAAAAGGGCATATTAATCTTTTCGCTCTCTCAGGACTTGTCTTATAACCTTTGAAACCTAAAAAGCTGCTTGAGGGGCATGTTTTGATCATGGGACACGGTGTAAAATTTTTGTAAAAAATTTTTAGGGTCCCCAAAACCCTTGAAAAATGTTAATCATAACCTTTGTTTTTGACATTTAAAGGGTTGTCTTGAACTTCATCTTGTTTTTGCTCTAATAATAATAATAATTATTATAATAATAATGATAATAATAATAATAATAATAATAATAATAATAATAATAATAATAATAATAATAATAATAATAATAATAGCAATAGCAATAGCTATAAGTCTATACCTATAACAACAACAACAACAAATACATTAATGCAAATATCTCATTTAACATGACACATTAAAATGTCTGGTTCTAACCTAAAAACATAATAAATAATCTATCTTCGCAGACAACTGTTATTTGTCAAAAATCTAGAATTTCTCTCTTCGATCTTATTTCCTAAACACTATTGGTGTTAGTTGTTTTATCTATTCTCAACACTAAGGTAGGGTCTANTATAAGTCTATACCTATAACAACAACAACAACAAATACATTAATGCAAATATCTCATTTAACATGACACATTAAAATGTCTGGTTCTAACCTAAAAACATAATAAATAATCTATCTTCGCAGACAACTGTTATTTGTCAAAAATCTAGAATTTCTCTCTTCGATCTTATTTCCTAAACACTATTGGTGTTAGTTGTTTTATCTATTCTCAACACTAAGGTAGGGTCTACTAGTTAATATAGGTGGCAATAAATCTATTTTAAAGCATAAAAATTATTTATGATATACGAGTATGTTTTATTCAAAGTTTATTTCTTATTTACAATTCTATATAAATTATGTGTTTATATGTAAGATATCATTATACACATTTTTTTTTTTCCAAAATTATTTATTTTCTTATACACTTCTCCATTTTTTTATTTTCAAAAATTTGTTCTACCTTATTTCTGAAATGTTGACATTTCGAAAATTCTAGTACTCCCTAGTCCCTAGTCCCTAGTCCCTAGTCCCTACATCAAGTGGAGTTGACTTGCCATATAAAACACTGTGATGGACTGATGGCACCCACCTAATCGTATTGGAGTTTTCCAAGGTTTTGCAAGTAGAGACACTTGGATAGTGGAGAAGATAGAAATCTGGTATTTCCACTAAAAAAATTTTAATTTCAGCACTCTCGTAATCTCATCAAGAGAATACAGCATAATGCTTATACTCTAATCATGAATAGAATAATCAGAATTAACATTACAGTAGAATATATCTAACATAACACACAGATACACAATCTCTACAGCTCTTAATAAAATATCAATGTAAAAAGCTATTTTAGTTGGCATATTATCCTTGGTAAAAAACATCATTTGTAAATATTTAACAGATAATGTCATCTGTTTAACTTTGACATTTATCAAACACCGGATTGTCAGCAATGCGGTAAATATATCTGGAAAGCAAAATTTACACCTCGATATCATTTCATTTCAACCCAGCTTTCTTCCATACATCAATCTCAATGAGCATAAGCAGTATGCGAAATCGATACATCAGTAGAGTATACTGTATATAGCGCCATGATATGGCGCCATGATATGTACTTGTTTACAGCCGTGTACATAAGTTAGTATTACACAGTTTATTTCCCAACTTATCAAGTAATACAAAAGATTTCGACCACTTTACAGTCAAATTCTAGCAAAATACAGTATGATTTGTTCCATAATGGATCATGCTATATGCAAATATTAGTTTATATACAATCAAGTCCACTTTCTGCTTAGAAGTCATATAAAAAACTTCCTCCAAATGGTTTGATCAACTGTTTTGTAATCATGAGACTCTGCACAAAGGTTATGCGATTCAACAAATTAGTCTCTCAAGTGAAAATGAAGGATCTTAAGTGAGCTTCAATGAGGATAGTTTTGACTTTTGAGGAAAGGGGAGGGAGGAGACAACATTGGATCCTTTTTCCAGTGTGGATGTGGAAGCAAGAGTGAGAAGAATTATATAGATCTACAAGACTACTACATTTTCCTGTCCCTTTGATTAAACCAGAATAACAGTAACTACGAATTTCAATATTTATTGTACACAGAAGAAAACTTACATTCTCCTTTGAAACGACACTCTCAAGTTTCTGATCTTTCTGAATGTCAGCTAGAGTGTGCATAGCAGCAACACACAAAAGAATTATATATGAGATGATGCTAAAACCATTATAGTTCATCATAGTTGAGTGAGAAGCAAAATGGAGCATTAATGTTAGCTTTCCATAACTTGAGAACAGTGTCTGGCTAATAGACATCAAACCTGCAAAGGTCATGGCCTTATGGGCAGTCTTGTGCCATCATTTGACATTCATTGCTGCAGCCATACTCCTCAGCTTCTGGGAAATATCTGTAAAAGATGGTCTTTCTGCTGGTTCAGGTGCCCAACAGCTTTCCATCAAAGACTTCCATTCAGGATCACACCACGTCGGTATTTGAGGACGCAACGTGTTGTTCACAATACCTCCTGCAAGCAATGTAAAAGGTTTGAAAAAGGTCAACAAAGACAGCGGCAACAGTAAGCATCTTAGACTGACAGTAAAAACTAAGAAGCCGATACTTGAATCTCAGCAAAAAGTCAAAAGGAAATTCCTATTTGAGCACTTCTGCCATGTCCCAAGTATTATTATTCACAGCCAAACATAACTTAGAATGCACATCATGAAATATGACATGCGTTTACGAAGTTTGAATAGCATATACAAAATAGATAAAGAAGTAATTATAAGAAAATCTAGTTGGCCTCATTCTATAAACATCAGCCCAGTAATAATATGGAGACAGTTGTATCCCTCAGCCTGGAGTTGAATGAGCCAACTTCACAGGCAGGTTGTGAACAAAGCTTCTTTTGCTGTCGTCGTGTACAGAAATTTTATAATAAGCATGCTACAGCTATTGTAAATGGATGCTAAATGCTCCAACAGTCTACCTGGATAAAAAAAATCCACTTCTGCAATGGAGAAAATTCAACAAACATACCACTATTGTTTGTTTCAGTGTTTTTAGGTGTTTAACACGGGAACAGTTACTAGGGTGTCTTACTTAGTTACTTTCGACATCAAACCACCCAACATTTTCCAGGGACCTTCCCAGGTGGTAAACAAAAGAATTTCAGATTATAATCAACAAGAAAAGTGACGGAGTAATTAATGAACCAACAACACTCTTTTGGCTTTCACAAAAGAATTAGCTAGCGAGATCACACCCTGATGTGCTTTGAAAGAATAGTATAAAATGGGAGAGAGAATTTAACATCATAATCAATTATTTCCGATTAGAAGCGCAAACATTTCATATTGATCCAGAATCAATAAAATCAGCTACAGATTGTAGTAATGCATTGGGTATGGGGGAAGGGTAGTGCATAATAAGTTTGTGGGTTAGCAATTTAGCATGGAGGAAAAGCAATTACTTACTTAGCTCTACAAAAAAGAGAAATCAGTGAGAGGGGAAGGCACAGAAAACATTGTTTGAGTGCTCCATCTATTCTTTATATGTTGCATTTGAGAGAGAATCAAGTCTCTCAAAAACTTCAATATCATCTTTTCTGTAGCTCTCACATCATCAATCCAATTCACTATACTTCTGCTCATAATTCCAATTCATTACAGTTGCATATACAGCATCAAGATAAGATAACATTCCAAAACAATGTTCCAAACAGTAAAGATCAAGATCAATACATCTTCCTATCCGGGGCAGCACATAAGTCCTAACCAGCCTCAAATACATGCACGTACCCCAATAAGGTAATATCATGTTTAAAAGCAGACTTCTTTCCAACACACATGATTAATGCTAAGTATAAAAAATTATACTGATGTTCCAATATAAGAGATAAATTCCTAGTGTGAAGTATTGGGGTGTTGGACTGTCCAGCAAAACTTTCTACTGGGTGATACAAGAACTAGTCTTTGCAAGTGCAAGACTGCAAGAATAAGGCAGCATGCATGCAATTCCTCTTATTTGCTTAAGGCAGGACTCAGAAGCCTGTTTACAGGTATGGTGACTTATGAGTTGCCAGCAACATCTCGCAAACAATCATAGCTGAGATAGCTTAACGTACAGCTGCCTCTGCATTCATAATCGTTGCCTCAAATCATTGGGCCACAATACCAAATTACCATTCATAAGAGAGCTACAACCAAGAACTGCAGTTCAGGAACATTTTTTTCACCACACATGAACTCTACAAAGCTTCAAAGGTTCAGTATACTCTACAAGGAAACTAAGGGCCTGTTTACTTCAGCTGAAAACAACTGAACTGATTGGAGCTAAGCTGAGCTAAACTGAAAGTCTTTATTATGGATTAATGATTATCAAAATAAAAGAAGAGCTGAACTGAATTGAATTGAATGGAGCTGAACTGAACAAAGCGGAGTAAACAGGCCCTAAGGTCCATATATCTTGCTTTAGATGTATCCCTATGAGATTTTTTAAGAACGCTACTTGAGAGATCTGCACTGTCTTGCTGACGTACTGTTGGACACAAATTTAATCCTTAAGAAAGAGGTCCATGAACATTAGCACTCATTCTGCAATCTTCAGGTTCTGTCTAAACACTATGCTGTCCGAAATACCAACAAATGACAAAATCAAAGCACACCTTTATAAATTAATAAACAACGTGAGAAAATTGTTGTAAAAAAACAAAGCCTTCATCCCAAGAGATGGGGTCTGGTGCATCATCAAGTAAATATCAAAGGCCCCCTTATTCTATACCTTTTTGGAATCCAAACTTACAAACACTGCTAAGTCAGCTCATTAAAATAAAGCACTAAGAGGATGCCAATAGGCAATAGGTGAATAGGTCTGTGGGGCTATTCAAAAAAACCGATCCGGTCCATAATATAAGATATCAGATCTGATTTATTAGGTTTCTCATATATTTTTCAGACCGGATTTATGTAAAACTTCGGATTGGATATGGATCACGATATAGTAGCTTAAGATATATTAGGTGTGTCTATGTGTGTCCCACATGGCAGAAGAACTTACAGACAAAAATATCAAGCCGTCAAGGTAGTGGATTCAAGCAGCAAATTGGTAACTAATGCACTATTAAAAGCAGTAAGCTAATTTTTATCAAAAGGAGTAAAAAATTCTTTAAGGGGCCATTTGGTTGGGGGTTTTCATCAAAGGGAATGGGAATCAACTGCCCCCATCCCGTTTGATGTTGTTTGTTAGACACATTTTCCACTTCCATTCTCATTCCCCGTTCTAACACTTCACCTTTCCCTCCCTCCCCCCCCCCCCCAATTTTTTGCGTTCCTTTTCCCTACTACCACACCCCCAACATACTCTAACCCTAACTACCACCAATCCACCACCCTAACCCTAAAGTCTAACCCCCCACCACCCAGCCACCCCTCCCCCACCCACTCGTCGCCCCTCTCCTCCCCCCCACCAACCGAAACCACACAGCCCACCCTAAACAACATCACATCACGAAAACAACACACAACCCTTAACCACCAACTCTTCCTCGCCACCCTTCCCCCCACTCCATCTGCGGCCACCTTGCTTCCCCTTGAAAGTTGAAAACCACCAAAACCCTAAAACCATCGGACCCACCTCAAAAATTACAGCGAGGGCGGTGAAGGGCGGCGAGTGTTTAGTTTCGTTGTGGTTAGGTGTGTTCGAGAGTGGCTTAGGGTTTTAGGGGTAGCGGTGGGAGGTTGGAGACACCGGCGAGGGTTGGGGAGGGGTGGGGGAGGGGTGATGGGTAGTAATTTGGTGGTTGGTGGGTTGGTGGTGTGTGGTGGTTTTGTAATAGCGTCCATTCCTATTTTATTTTAAAACAAACAACTATTTTCATCAAAGGTATTATCATTCCATTCTCTAAATTCCCATTCAAAAGTCATTTCCTTTCTCTTTCTCTAACCAAACGGCCCCTAAAGTACAACAAATCAGCTCAGTTTACAATGGATTGCAGGAATGCACTATGCAGGAGCACTCCACTACCAGGACAGAAGACATACTTAGTTCTTGGTGGGTTTTTCAGTGTACTTCAATAAGAACAACACTTAAACAGTCCAGGAGCTCTTCTATACAAGGGAGGAGGGGAGTGTGTGGTGGCCCAATTGAGATTACCACACTACCCTTACGATCCTTTGCTTTTTATTTATCTTGGGGCATTTTGGACAAATACTTAAATATTTCAAGCCCTAAATTATTCAACAAATTAATTATGCCATGGTTTAGACTATCATCTTCTGTTACAATAATCTCCAACATCATTATTTTTTTTACGTTTATTTTCAGTTTTTTTATCAATTTCATCAACAAATTATTGTTGTTCTAATGCTTCAATAATACTCTGTAATTGTGAGACTAAAATATGTAGCACGCATCAGTGTATCACAACATAGAGGCTATTAACTTACAAAGCCAGATTTTGATGCCCTATTTATTTGAAGATAATAATAGGCAAATCAGGCATTTTATAAGGAAATGAGAATGAAGAGATGGTAGTTATTTATCCTCACCATTTCATCAAGAAAGAAGCAGAAGAGAACTGAAGGAAATAATAGAACTAGAAATTGTTTTCAGTAAAGCTCCAGAATCGAAAACAATAGCCTTAGTAGAATTATGTGTTATACGGAGTACTTAATTTTGGATGTTTGCTACAGTACCCTGTGGAATTGCACCCTACGAACATATCCATATATGATCTACATGTCAAATTACTCAACACAAAGACAGCACTACAATTATGTTGCAACATTCAACTTTCTCACTTAAATTTACACAGAATATGAACGTGTTCAAATTCCAAATTTATTAAGAAAAAAAATTAGCAGAATGTAAATCTACAAGATATACATACCAATTTATGAGCACAATGTTATCTGAATAAGGTTCCTCCCCAGTGAGCAACTCCCATTACGATCCCAAATGAGTAAACATCAATCTACAGCACATAGGTGATAGGTCAATGTCAAGAAGAGTATTTTAACAGGGAGTACGTCCAAAGTCTAACCACCACCTTCTCTGTCACCATGGTACTCTTTCCACAAGTAGCTCCGGGGCCATCCAAGGTAAAGTCACGAACACCACCAGACAACCAATGTGTTTTGCTTCACTTTAGACAAGCCAGATCACCAATCTGAACAGACAAGGAAACACGGTCAATGTCATTCTAAAGCTATGTTACTCGGACTCTTCATTTCAACTCAAAGTACCGGTGTCGGACATGCAATCCTTGGACATGGTGATGACACTTGGACACTTCATTTTGAACCAAAATTATGCATTTTTGTAAAAAAATGCCATGTCCGACACTTGAATACGTACCAGTGTACGACTTATGGGAGAGTCCATAAGTAACATAGTTCAAGTGATACTTAGCTTAGCAGATAAAAAAAGAAGTGCAATTCAGTCCAGCCAATTTCAGATACTAATTAACTAGAAAATACGCAAACTAGTGTATTACAAAAGAAAAACCATACTAGATTTTGCAATAAGTTCGCCAGCTCACTCATTCCAAATTTGATTACCAAGAGCACTCAAATTATTATTTACCAAAAAAAACTTTAGGTACATTGGGGGGATATACTTTAGAGCCAAGGTAGCAAATGCCACACATGAGAAACAATAATTGTGAAAAACAAAGAAAAAAACAAAAAAAGGTAATTTGTTTTATAACATTCAAAATTAAGATGAAAAGGTTAAGTGGATTTTGCAGTATTAAAAAGAAATCAAACTAATGATTACACCATTAACCATTTGATGCCAAACAAACAAAACAGCTACAGAAGCAGTACCTGACAACGCATAACTTGGTAATAAATAAGTCTTATTAGTGTAACTCATACAAAAATTGTCATAGAAAAGCATTATTAAAGCATACGCAAGAAGCAAATTACTTACACACTGTCGATGAGGATCCCTCATGTTTACTAAAAGATTTTCACATTTCAAATCAAAATGCACTATATTTTTACGTGCAAATATTCCATTCCAATGCTGCATCCATGGCTATGATGAGTCTCTTCCGACGATCAATCGTCCTGCTCAGAGGTGAGGGGGTCTTCATTAACTTACGTTACAAATCTCAAAGCAAAGCATCAGCTATTTATTTTCCCCCACATATATACAAGTATATAAAGTGCAAAGATTCAAAATATCTACAAAGTCACAATTGCTAGCTCAACAAATATTCAGGTCATCAGCACTAAGCAACCAGAAATTACTGTAGTTCTTAATACCTGTCCTTCTTTTGCAGATACTGCTTCAATGAACCATTAATCATGAACCAGGACAGTTGCAATGTCCCATCAGGTCCATCATACAATGCCATAAAAGGAAAATACGTTTGGATGATGCAATGAACTCAATAAGAAAGCCTCTTTCCAGAAATCTGCGATCTATAAGAACAGCATACATCATCAGCTTCTTAGACATAGATTATTAAAGACAAAAATTAAAATTAAAAAAAAAAAAAAAAAAAAAACAGTTTCTTAGACAAAAGAAGTTTAATGTTATGTAAAAGATAAAAAAGAAAACTTCACCACCATTGTGTCTAAACTAGAGAGAGTCGTCTGGAAAATTCCACAAATAAGGGAAAAAAGGTGATCGAATTGCGAATATAATGAATTATAGTATATTAAAATAATAGTAATAAAGTTTTTACCAGAAAAAAAAAAACAAGGTAAAAATCTTCTATTTCTCTTCAAAAGAACAAGAACAAGATTAAAGAACAATATGTAGCAACAAGTATACCACTATAGCATTGATTACTACACAAGGGTTCAAACAATTTCCAATTAAAAAATTGAAACATATGCGGACGTTATTTAATGATTCAAATTATTTGATATTTAATCTGTTGCTTTATTAAAAACTTCAAAATTTCTAATGCATACCCATGAGCAGCCTTATTATTACTTCAGATTTTACCAATCCATTCGTCGATTGTTCTTAATCAAATGGGTATCCTTACAATGATGGAGAAGATGAACACAGCTATCACCACATCTTTGCATTCATTCATTTTCAAGCATATATAAAGTAATAAAATAATATGGAGTTATAAATAATGAAAATAACATACCAGACGCTCTCTTCAGAAGGTCGACCAGCAAAGCAGCTAGCTTTTATTCTTTTAATTGCTACATCAGAACCCTTCCACTTCCATGGTAGACAGAACCATAGTACCAGTGCCAAGCACCCGAATCTCTTCCAAATCAGCATTTTTTATGGTCTGAAAAAACAAGTATGAGTTTAATAATATTTATTAAAGGAACTCATAATCAGTAATTGCAAAGCAAGCAAGCAAGAGGGGCAATCCAGACAAATTATTTTTAAGCACATTGAATGGTTGTAGTTAGTAAAAGAATACTTCAAAAATTCAATAGGAAAATGCATAAGACATGGCCAAAGTGTTAAACTTGATTGAGGCTTCAAAAACATTGTTGAATAATAGGAAATGAGAGAAAGGAAGGAAGGGGAAGAAGTATTCTTATTGGGTAAAGGGTTGGGAAGGAGAGGGAGAGGGAGGGATCCACTTTCAGATTAGAAGGAAATTGAAACTCCACCTTCCTCCTCCCTTTTTTCCTCCCCTTCTTTTCTTTCCTTCCCCTCGTTTCCTTCTATCTTGCTATACAAACATAGCACAAGAGTGCATTAAACAATGACTTAAAGGCTATAGAGACGAAAAGGCCCAGTGCCTGGCTGATTACACTTATCTTTTTCTTCATGCTTCTCTTTCTATAGCAATTGCTTTTTAATTTTAAGGACCCATTCAGGAAAGATAAGATCAATTAGTACTATCTAGAATATAGAGTCTGAATGACCAAAAAAAATTTCCAAAACACCGAACGGGGGAGCCTACCCACCCCAGCAGAAAATGAAAATTGAAAAAAAAAAAAAGTGAAACATCATAGGGTGAAAGTAAACCACCTGAAGTCCTTTAGCAAAAGCTTCTCTTCAGCTTTTGTGTGCTCAATTTGGGTATCAATATTTTCATTTGAAGAACACCCTCTGACTTACCATCGTGCCTCCTGTTACACAAACAGAAATTCATCATAAGAGAAACAGTTGAAATGAGAAAGCATACACACAGGTAGCACACGAATAAAAAACAAGTCAATCTAAACTAACCAGGAACGCAGTTTCATCAATGTTAGAAACTCTTGCATGTCTGTCGTTTACGATAGCAGGATTGTCATCTTCCTGCGCTCTAGCTTTTACCCTTTCAGCGCTTTCTAGGTTAGCTTTCTTGGCATTGGCAACCAATTCAGGCAAGAAAACTCAGATCTTCCTTTTCTGCTGGTGAACACGTATTGGTTTTTCCTGGTTCAACATGACCCTTGAATCCTTCACCAGATCTGATGCTATTTATATGTTAGCAGAGGTGAAGCCACATTCGAACTATTCTCGACATTATTTTGTTCAGCAGCAACAAGATCATTAACAGCTGGAGAACAGCTCTACTCAGGGTAGCAGTTGCACTTGATTCATGATAGATGCTGTTTTCATCTAACCCGATCCCTGTGTTAACAGTATCATCTCTTTGCATTGAAGGGTGATTCAAAGCACCAGAAGACAGCATATTCTCATTCATTAAATTTGAAGGTAGCAACCGGAGGTCTCACCAGTTTCATGAGGAAGATAACCGAATTAGGTGTATTTATTACAGAATCTTAGGAGAATGTGGGATGAACTTCCTGAAAAGGAGCACCTGGATTTAACTTTGCAAAATGGCCATAAGGATATTCTGGTGTGTAGCAGAACCTCTCTCCCATCCTCCTTCGGGAAGACTCAACCCAAGGACTTTGATCAACTCCGGCATAAAATCTGGGACTGGCTTCAAGGTTGACTCTGGGAACTGCTGGACTAGGCATACCATTCCTTGGCTGAAGATTAGACAATTCATAAACTGGAGGCACATGCACAGGAGCTGGTACATTCCTCCCACGACCGCGCAGATGGAGTGGCTGTGTTAACACTTGGTGGGGAATATCTATCCCATAAGAATAGGGCATGTTTGCCGCACTGGACACCTCGCTCTTCTAAAGGAAGGTGAGAGGTGTGGACAGCAGCAACGGCTTGGCCATGGAAAACCTCACCTCCCAATTCAGCACAGGTCGGATGTAGCGGGGATCTTCAAGGTGGCCATAAGTTGTAGGTACAACGTGCCTCTGATAAGTTGCTTGGGCCAGTAGTATTATTTACACCAGAACTATCTAAATTGTAATGTTCACCCATCCTTCCAACTCCAGATAGGTTTGCTGTAACTTGGATCTGTGTTCAGCATTACAGGTTCTCTCCTTGGAAGGCATTCAACACCACTGATTTGCAGCGTGGGAATCCATTTGCAACGGTAGGTTGACCTTCAGCCTTCCAGTGAAAGTCAAGAGAAGCCGGATTCCGCTGAAAAGTCATGTTGCAATGCTCGCTAACATTAGGTCCATCCACAACACTGTGACCATTAAGTATATTACCAGGAAATCCACCCCTGTCAACAGGCCGCCTCCAGTAGGCATCCAGGCTACATTATCAGAGTATGCTCGCTGAAGAGTAGATTCCTCTGGCAACGATAACGAGCAGATGACGGTGAAGTGGATATTCTGCAAATGTCCGCAGATCATGATGTCCAGCACATCGCTGGAGAATAGAATGCAGGACTCACAGGAGTCTCTCTTAAATTGTTGTGCAGAAGCTGCCAAATGTTGGCCTGAACCAATACTAGGCACAGCAAGCTGTCTCAAATTATAATGAGGCAAACCCATCTCATAGTTTCTCTGATTATGCACACTTCCCTCAAGATTCATCGAGTTAAAAAAATGATCAGCAATGTGGACTTCATCAACGGAGTCATGTTTGGGGAATCACTAACTGTGCCCTCCTACTCAGGGGACTCCAAAGGCTATTCAACGCGTCCACATACCTTCTCTCAGTATCCCTCTATCCCCATCCCTATAATGTGGCGACAACTCTTGCTCGGATGAGTAAACAAGAATCATCCAGCACTAGAAAACCATCCCCGGACCCTAACTTATCATACTCCTCCATCATATTAACAACATCATCATCATCACAACCGACACTAGGGCATCAAGATCCTATCGGCTGCTGAACTTCAATATCGCGGCCGCATCATATAACTCCCTCATTCTCCCCATCATCATTCTCATAACCTATATTCCGCGGAACACTCACAATCCTTGTCTCTCCCCTACATACCTCAGCTTAACGTCCAGCGGCCGAGGCAGTATACTCCCTCCAAAACTACACAAAAAATAACCTAGGTACATCACATTCCCTAAATTCGCCATAATATACTAACATTATTATATACCTTTCAACAATCAATTCTTGACTTAGCGAGCTGATTACATATCAATTAAACATTTCTTCCAAAACATATTCCTCTTATTACACATTAGTTTCATCCAAATCAAGATTTTCACCATTGAACTTTTACATAAACAACTGTTAAACTATATTTAAATAATTTCCAACAATTAAGCATAAAAAATAACAAGAAGCAGCAAAATTATGAACAAACGAGTACCAGAAGCCGAATTTCGATTAAACCCTAATTCGTAAATCAATAAATGGAAATTTGTGTTTTTTCGGTTTTTTTTTTTTTTTTGCGGAATTTAAATATCGTCATCATCATAATCATAATAATCAATCAAATAAAAATAAAATGAAAAATCTTTCGTCTCAATTAAAAAAATTTGAGAGGAGGAGAGAAAAATCGCGAGTAATGGCGATGGAAAATGGAGTGATGATGAGAAATGAAGCAATGATTGGAGGAGAGAGAAAGTACCGCCATAGCTTCGACGTTATGGTGGTATTTTTATTATTTTTTTATTTAAAGTTTTTATTTTTTTTATTTCTTTGAGGTTCTGAAAACGAATTTTGAGAAGATGCGATGTTAAAATGCCAGACAGGATACCACGTGGCAGTGCTGGTTTAATGGAATTTGTAGCATTTAGTTTTAATTAGATTTGAAACTCGTGCGAATGGTGAGATGTAGGCTAGTAATCTTTTATTTTTAAAGATTAATTAATTTTATCTAATAAATAATAGTTTTTTTTACTATTTAAGGGTTAGTATTATTCCAAATGATTTGTCAATGTTCTCAATAAATATAAAATGATTATGATTCGAAAATTTTTTTATTTCATTTAGAAATAAAAAGAGCTACTCCGCCACTTGGGTTTTTCCAATGCCAGTCTCAAGCCTGGATAAAGGAGGAGAGTTGTGATAGGTCAGTGGGTATAGCCAACGTAAAATTAGTCACATCATATGACATGAACCAAAATGATGATATCGTGGGGGCATTCCCTACTCAGCGACGCACTGCACTTCTTAGACCCGGATGTATGTGATAAAATATGCAAGGGTTGCTAGGTTGTCGCCCGAGGCGACGCGCCACATTGCCCGAATGTGGGTGTCAATAAGCAAGGGGCTTGCGATTGGGGCGTTCCCTACTCAGTGACGCGCTGCACTTCCAGGCCGGGGTTGCAGTGATAAATACGCAAGGATTGCTAGGTCGTCGCCCCAAGCGACACGCCACACCGTCAGGGGGTGGGTGCCAAATGAACATAGGATTGTAAGTGGTGCAAGAGAGCGAAGGAGGAAGGGGTCTATGGTTGGTTTACGGGTTGGTGTCTTGAAATGTGGGATCTCTAACGGGGAAATCAGCATAAGGTGGTAGCGGGTAATGAAGAGAAATGAGTACACATCATGTACCTTCAAGAGACAGGTGGACAGGGACATGGGGCTCGGCGCTTGATCTTGGGTATAGTGGTGTATGCGGGACAAGACATAATCATGGTGATAGAGGTTAGGAGGTGTAGTCCTTGATGAACGACTTTGGCAAGAGGTAATCGGACTTAGGGAAAAGAGCGGGCGGCGACAGGTTGATAAGGGCGAAAGTTGTTGTGTAGTAATGAGATTGTAAATGTTATCAATGCTTATGCACCCAAGTTGGACTAATTGTGGAGGGAAAC
>PYUH01000160.1:327323-404463 GCA_016808085.1 Suaeda aralocaspica | reverse complement strand
TTTTTTGCGTTCCTTTTCCCTACTACCACACCCCCAACATACTCTAACCCTAACTACCACCAATCCACCACCCTAACCCTAACGTCTAACCACCCACCACCCAGCCACCCCTCCCCCACCCACTCGTCGCCCCTCTCCTCCCCCCCACCAACCCGAAACCACCACAGCCCCACCCTAAACAACATCACATCACGCAAAACAACAACAACCCTTAACCACCAACTCTTCCTTCGCCACCCTTCCCCCCACTCCATCTGCGGCCACCTTGCTTCCCCTTGAAAGTTGAAACCACCAAAACCCTAAAACCATCGGACCCACCTCCAAACTTACAGCGAGGGCCGGTGAAGGGCGGCGAGTGTTTAGTTTCGTTGTGGTTAGGGTGTTTCGAGAGTGCTTAGGGTTTTAGGGGTAGCGGTGGGAGGTTGGAGACACCGGCGAGGGTTGGGGAGGGGTGGGGGAGGGGTGATGGGTAGTTAATTTGGTGGTTGGGTGGTTTGGTGGTTGTGTGGTGGTTTTGTAATAGCGTCCATTCCTATTTTATTTTAAAACAAACAACTATTTTCATCAAAGGTATTATCATTCCATTCTCCTACATTCCCATTCAAAAAGTCATTTCCTTTCTCTTTCTCTAACCAAACGGCCCCTAAAAGTACAACAAATCAGCTCAGTTTACAATAGGATTGCAGTAATGCACTATGCAGGAGCACTCCACTACCAGGACAGAAGACATACTTAGTCTCTTGGTGGGTTTTTCAGTGTACTTCAATAAGAACAACACTTAAACAGTCCAGGAGCTCTCTATTATACAAGGGAGGAGGGGAGTGTGTGGTGCCCAATTGAGATTACCACACTACCCTTACGCATCCTTTGCTTTTTATTTATCTTGGGGCATTTTGGACAAATACTTAAATATTTCAAGCCCTAAATTTATTCAACCAATTAATTATGCCATGGTTTAGACTATCATCTTCTGTTACAATAATCTCCAACATCATTATTTTATCGTTTTATTTTTCAGTTTTTTTATTCAATTTCATCAACAAATTATTGTTGTTCTAATGCTTCAATAATACTCTGTAATTGTGAGACTAAAATATTGTAGCACGCATCAGTGTATCACATACATAGAGGCTATTAACTTACAAAGCCCAGATTTTGATGCCCTATTTATTTGAAGATAATCAATAGGCAAATCAGGCATTTTTATAAGGAAATGAGAATGAAGAGATGGTAGTTATTTTATCCCTCACCATTTCATCAAGAAAGAAGCAGAAGAGAACTGAAGGAAATAATAGAACTAGAAATTGTTTTCAGTAAAGCTCCAGAATCCAAAAACAATAGCCTTAGTAGTAATTTATGTGTTATACGGAGTACTTAATTTTGGATGTTTGCTACAGTACCCTGTGGAATTGCACCATACCGAACATATCCAATATATGATCTACATGTCAAATTACTCAACACAAAGACAGCACTACAATTATTGTTGCAACATTCAACTTTCTCACTTAAATTTACATCAGAATATGAACGTGTTCAAATTCCAAATTTATTAAGAAAAAAAATTAGCAGAATGTAAATCTACAAGATATACATACCAATTATAGAAGCACAATGCTTATCTGAATAAGGTTCCTCCCCAGTGAGCAACTCCCACATTACGATCCCAAATGAGTAAACATCAATCTACAGCACATAGGTGATAGGTCAATGTCAAGAAGAGTATTAAACAGGGAGTACGTCCAAAGTCTAACCACCCACCTTCTCTGTCACCATGTTACTCTTTCCACTAAGTAGCTCCGGGGCCATCCAAGGTAAAGTTCCACGAACACCACCAGACACCAATGTGTTTTGCTTCACTTTAGACAAGCCCAGATCACCAATCTGAACAGACAAGGAAACACGGTCAATGTCATTCTAAAGCTATGTTACTCGGACTCTTCATTTCAACTCAAAGTACCGGTGTCGGACATGCAATCCTTGGACATTGGTATGACACTTGGACACTTCATTTTGAACCAAAATTATGCATTTTTGTCAAAAAATTGCCATGTCCGACACTTGAATACGTACCAGTGTCAGACACTTATGGGAGAGTCCAAGTAACATAGTTCTAAAGTGATACCTTAGCTTAGCAGATATAAAAAAAGAAGTGCAATTCAGTCCAGCCATTTTCAGATACTAATTAACTAGAAAATACGCAAACTAGTGTATTACAAAAGAAAAACCATACTAGATTTTGCAATAAGTTCGCCAGCTTCACTCATTCCAAATTTGATTACCAAGAGCACTCAAATAATTTATTTACCAAAAAAACTTTAGGTACATTGGTGGGATATACTTTAGAGCCAAGGTAGCAAATGCCACACATGAGAAACAAAATAATTGTGAAAAAACAAAGAAAAAACAAAAAAAAAGGTAATTTTGTTTTATAACATTCAAAATTAAGATGAAAAGGTTAAGTGGCATTTTTGCAGTATTAAAAAGAAATCAAACTAATGATTACACCATTAACCATTTGATGCCAACACAACAAAACAGCTACAGAAGCAGTACCTGACAACGCATAACTTGGTTAATAAATAAGTCTTATTAGTGTAACTCATACAAAAATTGTCATAGAAAAGCATTATTATAAGCATACGCAAGAAGCAAATTACCTTACACACTGGTCGATGAGGATCCCTCATGTTTACTAAAAGATTTTCACATTTCAAATCAAAATGCACTATATTTTTCACGTGCAAATATTCCATTCCAAATGCTGCATCCATGGCTATGATGAGTCTCTTCCGACGATCAATCGTCCTGCTCAGAGGTGAGGGGGTCTTCATTAACTTACGTTACAAATTCTCAAAGCAAAGCATCAGCTATTTATTTTCCCCCACATAATATACAAGTATATAAAGTGCAAAGATTCAAAATATCTACAAAGTCTACAATTGCTAGCTCAAACAAATATTCAGGTCACTCAGCACTAAGCAACCAGAAATTACTCGTTAGTTCTTAATACCTGTCCTTCTTTTGCAGATACTGCTTCAATGAACCATTAATCATGAACTCAGTGACAGTTGCTAATGTCCCATCAGGTCCATCACGTACAATGCCATAAAAGGAAACTACGTTTGGATGATGCAATGAACTCAATAAGAAAGCCTCTTTCCAGAACTCTGCGATCTATAAGAACAGCATAAATACATCATCAGCTTCTTAGACATAGATTATTAAAGACAAAAATTAAAATTAAAAAAAACAAAAAAAAAAAACAGTTTCTTAGACAAAAGAAGTTTAATGTTATGTAAAAGATAAAAAAGAAAACTTCACCACCATTGTGTCTAAACTAGAAGAGAGTCGCTTCTGGAAAATTCCACATAATAAGGGAAAAAAGGTGATCGAATTGCGAATATATAATGAATTATAGTATATTAAAATAATAGTAATAAAGTTTTTACCAAGAAAAAAAAACAAGGTAAAAATCTTCTATTTCTCTTCAAAAGAACAAGAACAAGATTAAAGAACAATATGTAGCAACAAGTATACCACTATAGCATTGTATTACTACACAAGGGTTCAACAATTTCCAATTAAAAAATTGAAACATATGCGGTACGTTATTTAATGATTCAAATTTATTTGATATTTAATCCTGTTGCTTTATTAAAACCTTCAAAATTTCTAATAAGCATACCCATGAGCAGCCTTTATTATTACTTCAGATTTTACCAATCCCATTCGTCGATTGTTCTTAATCAAATGGGTATCCTTACAATGATGGAGAAGATGAACACAAGCTATCACCACATCTTTGCATTCATTCATTTACAAGCATATATAAAGTAATAATAATAATATGGAGTTATAAATAATGAAAATAACATACCAGACGCTCTCTTTCAGAAGGTCGACCAGCAAAGCAGCTAGCTTTTATTCTTTTAATTGCTACATCAGAACCCTTCCACTTCCCATGGTAGACAGAACCATATGTACCAGTGCCAAGCACCCGAATCTCTTCCAAATCAGCATTTTTTATGGTCTGAAAAAACAAGTATGAGTTTAATAATATTTATTAAAGGAACTCATAATCAGTAATTGCAAAGCAAGCAAGCAAGAGGGGCAATCCAGACAATTTATTTTTAAGCACATTGAATGGTTGTAGTTAGTAAAAAGAATACTTCAAAAATTCAATAGGAAAATGCATAAGACATGGCCAAAGTGTTAAACTTGATTGAGGCCTTCAATAACACATTGTTTGAATAATAGGAAATGGAGAGAAAGGAAGGAAGGGGAAGAAGTATTCTTATTTGGGTAAAGGGTTGGGGAAGGAGAGGGAGAGGGAGGGATCCACTTTCAGATTTAGAAGGAAATTGAAACTCCACCTTCCTCCTCCCTTTTTTCCCTCCCCTTCCTTTTCTTTCCTTCCCCCTCGTTTTCCTTCTATCTTGCTATACAAACATAGCACAAGAGTGCATTAAACAATGACTTAAAGGCTATAGAGACGAAAAGGCCCAGTGCCTGGCTGATCTACACTTTATCTTTTTCTTCATGCTTCTCTTTCTATAGCAATTGCTTTTTAATTTTAAGGACCCATTCAGGAAAGATAAGATCAATTAGTACTATCTAGAAATATAGAGTCTGAATGACCAAAAAAAATTTCCAAAAACACCGAACGGGGGAGCCTACCCCCACCCCAGCAGAAAATGAAAATTGAAAAAAAAAAGTGAAACATCATAGGCTGAAAGTAAACCACCTGAAGTCCTTTAGCAAAAGCTTCTTCTTCAGCTTTTGTGTGCTCAATCTTGGAGGTATCAATATTTTCATTTGAAGAACCACCCTCTGACTTACCATCGTCCTCCTGTTACACAACTCAGAAATTCATCATAAGAGAAACAGTTGAAATGAGAAAGCATACACACAGGTAGCACACGAATAAAAACAAGTCAATCTAATACTAACCAGGAACGCAGTTTCATCAATGTTAGAAACTCTTGCATGTCTGTCGTTTACGATAGCAGGATTGTCATCTTCCTGCGCTCTAGCTTTTACCCTTTCAGCGCTTTCTAGTTTAGCTTTCTTGGCATTGGCAACCAATTCAGGCAAGAAACTCAGATCTTCCTTTTCTGCTGGTGAACACGTATTGGTTTTTCCTGGTTCAACATGACCCTTGAATCCTTCACCAGATCTGATGCTATTTATATTGTTAGCAGAGGGTGAAGCCACATTCGAACTATTCTCGACATTATTATTTTGTTCAGCAGCAACAAGATCATTAACAGCTGGGAGAACAGCTCTACTCAGGTTAGCAGTTGCACTTGATTCATGATAGATGCTGTTTTCATCTAACCCGATCCCTGTGTTAACAGTATCATCTCTTTGCATTGAAGGGTGATTCAAAGCACCAGAAGACAGCATATTCTCATTCATTAAATTTGAAGGTAGCACCGGAGGTCTCACAGTTTCATGAGGAAGATTAACCGAATTAGGTGTATTTATTACAGAATCTTGAGGAAATGTGGGATGAACTTCCTGAAAAGGAGCACCTGGATTTAACTTTGCAAAATGGCCATAAGGATATTCTGGTGTAGCAGAACCTTCAGCTCCCATCCTCCTTCGGGAAGACTCAACCCAAGGACTTTGATCAACTCCGGCATAAAATCTGGGACTGGCTTCAAGGTTGACTCTGGGAACTGCTGGACTAGGCATACCATTCCTTGGCTGAAGATTAGACAATTCATAAACTGGAGGCACATGCACAGGAGCTGGTACATTCCTCCACAAGACCTGCGCAGATGGATGGCTGTGTAACACTTGGTGGGGAATATCTATCCCATAAGAATAGGGCATGTTTGCCGCATGGACACCTCGCTCTTCTAAAGGAAGGTGAGCGTGTGGACCAGCAGCAACGGCTTGGCCATGGAAAACCTCACCTCCCAATTCAGCACCAGGTCGGATGTAGCGGGGATCTTCAAGGTGGCCATAAGTTGTAGGTACAACGTGCCCCTCTGATAAGTTGCTTGGTCCAGTAGTATTATTTACACCAGAACTATCTAAATTGTAATGTTCACCCATCCTTCCAACTCCAGATAGGTTTTGCTGTAACTTTGGATCTGTGTTCAGCATTACAGGTTCTCTCCTTGGAAGGCATTCAACACACTGATTTGCAGCATGTGGGAATCCATTTGCAACGGTAGGTTGACCTTCAGCCTTCCAGTGAAAGTCAGAAGAAGCCGGATTCCGCTGAAAAGTCATGTTGCAATGCTCGCTAACATTAGGTCCATCCACAACACTGTGACCATTAAGTATATTACCAGGAAATCCACCCCTGTCAACAGGCATGCCTCCAGTAGGCATCCAGGCTACATTATCAGAGTATTGCTGCTGAAGAGTAGATTCCTCTGGCATACGATAACGAGCAGATGACGGTGAAGATGGATATTCTGCAAATGTCCGCAGATCATGATGTCCAGCACATCGTGGAGAATAGAATGCAGGACTCCACGGAGTCTCCTCTTTAAATTGTTGTGCAGAAGCTGCCAAATGTTGGCCTGAACCAATACTAGGCACAGCAAGCTGTCTCAAATTATAATGAGGCAAACCCATCTCATAGTTTCTCTGATTATGCACACTTCCCTCAAGATTCATCGAGTTAAAAAACTGATCAGCAATGTGGACTTCATCAACCGGAGTCATGTTTGGGGAATCACTAAACTGTTGCCTCCTATACTCAGGGGACTCACAAAGGCTATTCAACGCGTCCACATACCTTCTCTCAGTATCCCTCTCATCCCCATCCATATAATGTGGCGACAACTCTTGCTCCGGATGAGTAAACAAGAATATCCTAAGCCTAGTAAACCCATCCCCGGACCCTAACTTATCATACTCCTCCATCATATTAACAACATCATCATCATTCACAACCGACACTAGGGCATCAAGATCCTCATCAGGCTGCTGATACTTCAATATCGCGGCCGCATCATATAACTCCCTCATTCTCCCCATCAATTCCTCATAACCTATATTCCGCGGAACACTCACAATCCTTGTCTCTCCCCCTACATACCTCAGCTTACCGTCCAGCGGCCGAGGCAGTATACTCCCTCCAAAACTACACAAAAACTTAACCCTAGGTACATCATCATTCCCTAAATTCGCCATATTACTACTAACATTATTATTACTATCCATTTCAACAATCAATTCTTGACTTAGCAGCTGATTACATTCAATTAAACATTCTTCCAAACACTCATTCCCTTTATTACACATTAGTTTCATCCAAATCACAGATTTTCACCATTGAACTTCACATAAACAACTGTTAAACTATCATTTAAATAATTTCCAACAATTAAGCATAAAAAATACAAAGAAGCAGCAAAATTATGAACAAACGAGTACCTGAAAGCCGAATTTCGATTCTAAACCCTAATTCGTAAATCAATAAATGGAAATTTGTGTTTTTTTTTCGGTTTTTTTTTTTTTTTTGCGGAATTTAAATTATCGTCATCATCATAATCATAATAATCAATCAAATAAAAATAAAATGAAAAATCTTTCGTCTCAATTAAAAAAATTTGAGAGGAGAGAGAAAAATCGCAGTAATGGCGATGGAAAATGGAAGTGATGATGAGAAATGAAGCAATGATTGGAGGAGAGAGAAAGTACCGCCATAGCTTCGACGCTTATGGTGGTATTTTTATTATTTTTATTTTTATTTAAAGTTTTTATTTTTTTTATTTCTTTGAGGTTTCTGAAAACGAATTTTGAGAAGATGCGATGTTAAAATGCCAGACAGGATACCACGTGGCAGTGCTTGGTTTAATGGAATTTGTAGCAATTTAGTTAATTAGATTTGAAACTCGTGCGAATGGTGAGATGTATAGGCTAGTAATCTTTTATTTTTAAAGATTAATTAATTTTATCTAATAAATAATAGTTTTTTTATCTATTTAAGGGTTAGTATTATTCCAATTGATTTGTCAATGTTCTCAATAAATATAAAATTGATTATTTGATTCGAAACTATTTTTTATTTCATTTAGAAATCAAAAGAGCTACTCCGCCACTGGGTTTTTCCAATGCCAGTCTCAAGCCTGGATAAAGGAGGAGAGTTGTGATAGGTCAGTGGTAGCCAACGTAAAACTTAGTCACATCATATGACATGAACCAAAATGATGATATCGTGGGGGCATTCCCTACTCAGCGACGCACTGCACTTCTTAGACCCGGATGTAGTGATAAATATGCAAGGGTTGCTAGGTTGTCGCCCCGAGGCGACGCGCCACATTGCCCGAATGTGGTGTCAAATAAGCAAGGGCTTGCGATTGGGGCGTTCCCTACTCAGTGACGCGCTGCACTTCCCAGGCCCGGGGTGCAGTGATAAATACGCAAGGATTGCTAGGTCGTCGCCCCAAAGCGACACGCCACACCGTCAGGGGGTGGTGCCAAATGAACATAGGATTGTAAGTGGTGCAAGAGAGCGAAGGAGGAAGGGGTCTATGGTTGGTTTACGGGTTGGTTCTTGAAATGTGGGATCTCTAACGGGGAAATCAGCATAAGTGGTAGAGGTAATGAAGAGAAGATGAGTACACATCATGTACCTTCAAGAGACAAGGTGGACAGGACATGGGGCTCGGCGCTTGATCTTGGGTATAAGGTGGTGTATGCGGGACAAGACATAAATCATGGTGATAGAGTTAGGAGGTGTAGTCCTTGATGAACGACTTTGGCAAGAGGTAATCGAGACTTATTGGAAGAGCGGCGACAGGTTGATAAGGGCGAAGTTGTTGTGTAGTAATGAGATTGTAAATGTTATCAATGCTTATGCACCCCAAGTTGGACTAATTGTGGAGGAGAAACGACAATTTTGGGAAGATCTTGATAAGGTGGTCCAGGGTGTCCCTCACACGGAGAAGTTGTATATTGGAGGTGACTTGAATGGGCATCTTTGGGGACCGTCGTGATGGTTTTGAGAGTGTTCATGGGGGTTTTGCGTATGGGTAGAAAGACGCTCACGGAGAGACAATTTTGGATTTTGCCCACTTGTATGACTTAATTGTGGCTAATACTTGGTTTAAGAAGCGAGATTCCCACTTGATAACTTTTCGTAGCGGAGCAAATGCAACTCAAATAAAGTTCCTACTCACAAGGAGGGAGGATAGACAAAGTTGCATAGATTGCAAAGTCATCCTAGGAGAGAGTGTGGCTACGTTACCTAACACCAGTTATTGGTGATGACAGTCCGTTTGAAAGAGAGTAGGGAAAAGAAGTGTAGTAAAAGGGAGCCAAGGATAAGATGGTGGACCTTGAGGGATGCAAATGCTAAGGTTTTTTACAGAGAAAGTGACCAAGGAGGCAAATTGGGATAAAGAGGCGGATCCAGATGTAGCTTGGTCACACATGAAGAGTTGTTTCCATAAAGTGGCCAAGGAGGTCTTAGGGGAATCAAGGGGAAGGAGTATGATGCATAAGGATACTTCTTAGTGGAATGAAGAGGTGAAAGAAGCAATAAAACACAAAAGAAACTGTTATCTGTCATTGGGAAAATGTAAGACCGAGGAAACCTGCGCAGAGTATAAGGATGCTAAGTGTAAGGCCAAGGTAGCTGTCCGGCAAGCAAAAGAAAAGGTTTTTCAGGAGGTTGTAAAAGGTTAAACTCTAAAGAGGGAGAAAAAGAAATCTTCAGAATGGTAAAGCGAAGACAAGGGGCGAGGAAAGTTATCGGCTTGGTAAAGTGTGTTAAAGACAAGAACCACAAGGTCTTGGTTCAAGATGAGGACATAAAAGAAAGGTGGCAGGGGTACTTTGATGAATTGTTTAATGGCGGTCAAGAACGGGTCACTAGAGATACGTCAGTGGACGCGGAAAAAATTAACATGGAATATGTGCGAAGGATTAGAAGAGTAGAGGTGGAGATTGCTTTGCAAAAGATGAAACTAAAGAGAGCAGTTGGGCCCGATGGTATACCAGTGGAGGTATAGAGATGTCTGGGTAAGGTGGGTATTGATTGGCTAACAGATTTGTTTAACAAGGTTTGGAAGACTTCGAGGATCCCACAAGATTGCCGAAAGAGCACTTTGGTTCCAGTTTATAAGAACAAAGGAGATGTCCAAGATTGTTCTAACTATCGAGGGATCAAACTTATGAGCCATACTATGAAGTTGTGGGAGAGGGTGATAGAACATAGGTTGAGGGCATGCACAAGTATCTCTGAAAACCAATTTGGTTTTATGCCTGGGAGATCCACTATGGAAGCAATTCATTTGTTAAGACAAATGATGGAGTTCTATAGGACGCGGAGAAGGACATCCATATGGTTTTCATTGATCTAGAGAAGGCTTATGACAAGGTTCCAAGAGATGTAATTTGGTGGGCAATGATGAAGAAAGGTATATCACGAAGGTATATTGACCTGGTTAAGGATATGTGTCGGCAGGTGTCCACAAATGTTAGGACTTGTGGTGGGTTGACTAAAGACTTTCCTATAACAATTGGGTTGCACCAAGGGTCAGCGTTAAGTCCTTTTCTTTTCGCAGTGGTTATGGATGAAGTAACAAGGTTAATCCAAGATGAAGTACCATGGTACATGTTATTTGCGGACAATATTGTATTAGTGGATGAAACTAAAAAGGGGGTTAATGCCAAATTAGAGAAATAGAGACAAAGGTTGGAGTCTAGAGGGTTTATGCTAAGTCGGAGTAAGACGAAATATATGGAATACCGCTTTGGGACTTAGAGGGGGGGTAAATGATGCGGGGGTGAGGTTAGACGGAAAAGTCTTAGATATGCGGGAATGTTTTAAATATCTCGGGTCATTTATCCAAAGAAATGGTGATATTGACCAAGGTGTGACACATAGGATTAAATATGGGTGGCTTAAACAGAGAGCAGCCACAGGAGTGTTATGTGACAAAAACATTCCGTTAAAGTTGAAGGGGAAATTCTACAGGAATGCCATAAGACCAGTGTTGCTCTATGGTTCAGAATGTTAGGCTTACAAGAAAGAGAAAATTCAAAAAGTAGGAGTTACGGAGATGTGGATGTTGAGATGGATGTGCAGGAACACTCTAAGGGATAGAATCAGGAATGGAGTCATACGTCGAAAAGTTGGTGTCGCAAACATTGCAAGCAAATTAAGGGAAAATCGCCTGCGTTGGTTTGGACATGTGAGACAGAGACCTGAGGGAGCCCCGGTGCGACAAGTGGAAGGGTGGGATTATGGAGGTTTCAAACGAGGTAAGGGGAGACCAAAAATGACTTGTTGGGAAGGGGTTAGAAAGAATATGAAACTTTTGGATTTGCAAGAGAATGAGGTCCTTAATCGCAGGGGATGGAGGAGGAAGATTTATGTGGACGACCACATTGGAATGATTTTTTTTTTGTTCACGTAGCCAACCCCAAATTTTGGGATTAAGGCTTTGTTTGATTGATTGATTGATTACAAATCAAATAAGCAATTTTTATATTTTAAAAGAATTAATTTAATTGAACATGATTCATTTAAGGAAAAATAAAATCCAATGCCGCGCTCTACAAATTATAAAATAAAGTATTACCGCCATTACAAATTAGTTGCAACAATTGAATATTTTATATCTCACAAATAATACTCAATTGTTGCAACTAATTTGAAGCGAACGTAGTAGAAAATTTAAAACTTATATACCTAGATGATGTCGTGATAATTCATTAAAAAATGGGACAAACGTAACGTGCAATGTGATTGAAATTTTAAAGGGTGGGCTAATATAATTACGGTGTAAAATTCAAACACAAAATCCTACGGAGTAATTGTTTTGGTATGTAATTAATTAAGGATTTTGGTGATTGAAGCCTAATTGAGATTGAGATATCTAGTGAAGTGCTCCATAAGTCCATATTATGACTTTGCCACTCCAAGGAAATCAACGTCCTAAGGGCTAAGAAGAAGCTAATACTCCGTATCAAATCACCAATTGATCCCCACTATAATTTTTTATCACAAATAATTGTATAATCATCTCTTTATATACATCTTTGGCCAACAATAATATGACATATGTGTTTCATAGTCATATTACTAACTACGGAATAATATGGTAGTTAGATTTTTATCTTGAACTTGATTCCTTTTTTTGGTTTCTTACGTGGCACGAAAATTATTTAAATCAAAAAGAAATTAACTACTTTGGACATAATTAGTTTAAATTAATAAAAACTCACATGACGCTCCTAGTGCACGGGCTTTTATTATATTTTTTTAGTTTTTAACTAATTTTATACGATGTAATTTTTTTCTATAAAGACTCTATCTTTATGATTTTGACCAAATACATCATTGATTTTGCTTATACATAATTAGAGATATTCACGTTTTGTGTTAAACTTATATATGACGTATATATAAAAATATATATTTTTTTTCTTTACATAAGATAAATATACATAATTTTTTTTATTAGTTTGAATATATATACATTATTTTTTTCAAAAATTATTAATCATACGTGGCGATCTAAAAACTCTCAAAAAAAGCCTATTATCACTATGCCAAAAATCACCTTTATAGTGCTCCTTTGATAGCGGGTTTTCAAAAAACTATTAAAAGTCACTAATCTTACTTTTGATAGCGGTTATTCTATAATCGCTTTTAAAAATATAATTTTGATAGTTGTTTCAAAGATTTAGTGGCGGTTAAAAAACAACCGCTATTAAAATCAGGCTTTTAATAGTGGTTATAGAACCAAAATTATTTTGACCTAATGCTTATACGGAGAACTTATAAAGTTTTAGATCTTCCACAATTCCCACAATGCTTAAACTCATTCCAAAATTTCATCATGTCATTTTAATAATTTTGGTTCAACCATTCACAAGGAAATTTGTGTGTTTATAGTTTACTGTTTACCACTCTATATTTGAAACTTTTGATGAGGGAGGTATTAAATTGTTCGTCAAGTGAGCTGCTCCCTCTAAACTGCTTTCCAGATTCGATTGAATTAGGTATCAACAATTCATTCATGATTAATGTTTCGTGTGATGTTTCGAATAATATTTTTTTCCTTTGTTTGAAATAAACAAACTTTTTTTCCAGATTTTATTTTTTAATGTTTGGATTCACTCAATTCCATTATCTTTGAATTTTGTGTTATGAAGAAATCTAATTGTCGTCTTTTGTGATGAAGTTGGAAATTAAATGAGTTGTGTCACATTACTTTACAACCTATTGAAGCAATGGTACACTTTGAAGATTTTAAAGAAGCATGTGGTGATGGTAAATTTGAGAAGCTCAAGAATTACATTTCAGACCAGACCTGAAAGATTATTTTATTTTTTATTTTTTACTGATTATTTTTTCAAAGGGGTCGAAAGATTATATTTCTAATACATTCGATGTAATGAATTCAATTTATTTAATTATGTGAAATAGTTGATTTATGATTGTTATGATGTGTTGTATGAATACAAATGATCACGAGTTTATAACTTAAAGATTCTTAATTACAAAGATCACACAGTAATGCTACAGACAAGACTTTGACTTGTTGCTTTAGCGTTGAAAATGAGCGTCCAAGCTGGCAGGTGTGATGGGTGGCGTGGTCCTTGGTGAACCTGGCGAGCAAAGGTCCAACGCCTTGAGGTACCTGCACAAAGGAATAAATCCTTGGTGGATTTATCCCCTCCGATGCTTAAGTAGCGGTTTATATAATTTAGAGAGAGAAAGTTACAGAGAGAGAGCACAATAAATGCTTGTAATAAATGTGAATTGAATGCCTATGTTCTGGTTTTTCATGAGTATTTATACTAGTGAAGGTACACTGTTTTGCCCTTTGTACAATAGAGAACTATTCTTTTCTTTCCTCTGGTAGGGAGGAGAGGAGGATTACCCGGCGTGTAATGGGGGTTCCTCTCTCCCACTTGGCTTTCTGCCTAATCATGTGTGTTTTCTGGAGGACACGTGTCTTTCATCCGTTACCCCATATTTTGTCACACGGATTAAGGTTATGCTTTAATCTAGACTGTTGGATAAGTATATAATATGATGGATTTTATTGGAATATTGCAGAACAAATTAGTAATTCCAATTTGTAGGTTTTAAAGTTGTAAATTTATGCGAGGCTAAAAAAATAAAAAATTGGACAATTTTTTTTTTCAATAGCGGTTGTATAACCATTGTCAAAAGTGATGATACACTTAATAGTGCTTAGATCAATAGCTTCTCCATAACTGTTGTCAAAAGCTTTATGAACCGCTATTAAATGTCATTTTTGGTGTGTATAAATATATATATTAGATTAACCTCGCTCTTTTTCGTTTAGTGTTGTATGCTAGTCTTGGACTTGTGAAACATTTATAAGAAATGATAAACTGCAATCTGATTGAGTAGTAAAAATAAAAAGTTACATAGATTAGGTTGGGTTGGGTTTGAGCCGAGTATAACACTTAAATTTGAGATTCATTGATTGGACTTAGGCTCTGGTCAACTCGGCCTTGGTTCAGGACTAAACTTTTTGTCCAAAATATTAGAACGAATTTGGTGGACTTTTTTAGGACGGGCCCAAGATAATACGTAGTAACTAAAGTGCATAAAATTAGGTTGCCAAAGCCTGCGACAAAGTTGAAAAAATTGGACTGAACCAGACACGAATTTGGGCCGGAAATGGCATGCCCCAAACCCACATTTTTTTTTGGGTCGATCTAGGGTTGTTCAACTGTAGTAAAAATGTAATTTTATTTTTTGTGATTTTGTTCGATACGCAACATTAAGTTGTCGTTTGGTTCACATGGGAAATCTTATTTAATGGATAAAAAATTTTACCTTGCTAAATTTCTAAGAAATATGAAACTTTTGTTGATAATAGAAATTAAATTCTCTCATGGGAATTTCAACTAGGCTTTTAGTAAGTCATTTCCCCAATTTGTTGAAAATAAAGCTTCTAAAGAAGTTCAAATCATTCTGCTTTTATCACCCTAACAACATGTTTTTTTCTTATTTTTAAGCAATTGTAATTCACATGCTTTTGGATGTCAACCAAAGAAGGGCTAATGTGATTATATTGGTATTATAGAGTAATTAAAAATCACATTAAACCTATCAACGATGAAATTTAAATAAAAAGTTAACTCTTTAATTTTTTCACCATTTTCATAACTATTTTAAGAACATTTTTTATTAGCACTTTTACTGGGGTTGGGTAAGCGGATACCCATAATTTCATTTTAATTTCCTAATATTTTTTTCAAGTAAAGTATGATTAGACAAATGAAAATATTTATATTCCTACTTCAAATTAGAAACTTGTTCTTTTTTTTTTTTTTTTTACAAAAGTGAAAGCAAAATAAACATAGGAAAAACATAAAATACATAGTATGTCACTTCATAATAAAAAGGTAACATTAAAAATAGTAAATTAGTAAAATGAAAAACAAAAGAAAAAATCAGAAAAGCAAAACAAATCTAAAAAGAGAAAAGAAAAAATAGAAAAATGAAATTATTGTACCCAAAAAATTTGGTTTAGCTTTGTTAGTATAAATACCAAAAAAACTTCGGGTACCCAGTATGCAGGTACCCGACTTGTAAAAACAATTTTTTGCCCCAAAATTACCCGTTTTAAAGAATCGGGTAGTGCGGGTATCAGACCAGGTTTTCTTGCATACCCCTACTTTATAAATGTTGAAAAAAAACACTTTTTACATAAATAATATTTTATTGTCCTTATTTTTCACAATTGATTATTACCATTATTTAACATGTTTCATAAAAAATTTAAGATTTTTCTAAGATATGCCTTCGAGGTATTTACTTTTCTAAGTCGTGGTCTAAAGTTTTTTTGTTATTGGTTGTACCCCTAGACTAATTTTTTGTATTAAAAACTAGTCTGTTTATTTCTACTAACAATTGTCTTTATCTATTCCATTGTTTCTTATCATTCATGCCTTCTCTCTCTGTTTTATTTGGGGAACTGAATATGCAACAAAGTAAAACGCAATAATTCAAGCTAAGCAAAACAATTTAGGGGATTGGAGAACCAGACCTGAAGACTTTGAGAAGTTAACATGTGAATGTCAATCATAATCATCGCATCTGCTTCCTTTTTCTTCTCATCTCACTAAATCACTCTCCATAGATAACATCCTCACTTTCACTTTTTTAATTTCTCTATTTCCCCCCTTTTATTTTTTTTTTGGTTTCCATTATAAACCCTAGAAAAATTATTTCTGAATTTTCACAATGTAATTACAAAGTCTTGATTAGATTAAATTAGATTAATTGAGTGTATAATTGAGAAATCAAAGTCTAATAAACCCAATATATGGAGCAACTTATTTCAATGTAAGACAAAAACTAAAACTTTCCCTTGAAGAAAATTTTAGGGTTCGTCTAATTTGGGAGCAATTGATTCTGAAGGTGATGTGGCGAGATAATGATGATAATATAAGTTGTGTGTTTATAGTATGTTGATGTTGATGCAATATATATAGTGATAATGACGATGAGTTGCTTGATTCCTAAAGCAGGAGAAACAAGAGCTTCACTCTATGGGTTTTGCAGGGATATAAGGAGGCTTAAAAGAAGTATTAAACTGCAAAACTAATCACAATTAGTGAAAATAGATATAAAGGCTAATGCTGATAAAAAAAATAGTTTAGGAGCACGACGGAGAAAGAAAAAAACTTTAGGGCACAACTTAGAAAAGTGAATACCTTGAGGACATATCTTAGAATAACCCAGAAATTAATTATATATTTCATCATATCTTTCTTGGTGAAAATCGTACATCTCACAATCACTACTCTGGTTTAAAACTATTTTTGAAACACATAAAGATTTATATAGTAGAAGTTGTGTCTAGAAATTGTGAAATAACTAATTCGACAACTTTACAAAAATATTGATGAAATACTTAATTTAAAATGCATTAAGAAAATAATTATGTTGGGAAAAAAATAAAATAAAATGCAATAGTTGACTTCAAAAGCATAAGTTTTGTAAACATGTCAAATGGTTGTGCTCAACAAATATAAATATCACATTAATTGTATAAATGTTGCAACCATGAAAAAACACAACAATTGTATCATATCACCTGTTGTGATTCTTATTACGGAGTAGTTGAAAGCATTTGAACGCGTATATGTCCAAAAAGATCGAATTCATGCATGCGATAGCAACACGTACCTGGAAGAATGCATCCTTTTCCTCTTATTTATTGCATCCCTAATTGCAAATTTGCAACGCTACACATTATCATTATTGACCAACGAACTGTGTGAAAAATAAGTGGCAAATTGGCCCGTTAACTCAAGTACTATCAATCATTCTAAACTATGATATTTAACTTCAAGTTTTATATTAGTTTATTTATTAATACAATCAAATACCTATCAAAATCTTTATCATTCCTTTTAAACAAAATATCTTAATTAATTGATGCATAGTTGTATTTGAAAACCATAGTATTTCATTATATATGAAATGCAATTTATTTATGTGTTTTACGATGTAATTCATACAAGAACGAATAAGTAAATGTACTAATCTTCCCTATACATATGGAATACACTGAATTGAATTGAATTGAAAGAGAGATTAGATATTATTCAATACACAACTTTATAATTGTGTGGGACCAACTTATGGTTTGGTGGCGGAAGGGGTATTAGGATCACGTCCACAATGATTCTCATGTTCACATCCTCGCCTGTAAGGATTGGCTGGAGTAGGTAGTTGGCCCTTGTGACGATCACGACCACCTCTTCTTATAGGATAATAACCGATTACACTTAATATTTTCCTATTATTTGATAAACTTTTGGATAATACTCCATCAAGATCAACCACTCTAGTAGCTTGTGCTTCAAAAATAAAAGTATTTGAAAC
The DNA here is from genome assembly GCA_016808085.1 of Suaeda aralocaspica. Taxonomy (NCBI): domain Eukaryota; kingdom Viridiplantae; phylum Streptophyta; class Magnoliopsida; order Caryophyllales; family Amaranthaceae; genus Suaeda; species Suaeda aralocaspica. Next base: position 386,600 of record PYUH01000160.1, on the reverse strand, counting down.
CACGATTATTGTGAGCATAATGGCAATCATGTTGTTTCTTGAGCTTAAGATTGCCATTTTGACAAATGAACTTAATAATTTTATATCTAAATGATTATTATTGAATTTAATGATGTTATTGTTGACTAATTTGTGTGTTTATATAGCTATTAATTTTACAATTTTGGCATAAGAAACTAAGATAGGAATCATATGATTGAGGCATTGAATCATATGATTGAGGCATTGCTATATTAATATTTTCGCAAATGTATGACAATACATTTTTTGTTTTCTAATAGAAGATAAAATTCGATATATGAGGTTGTGCTATATTTTTGCAAAGACACCATGTAAAAAAGGTAGTTTATTTTCTAATGAAGGCAAAAATTGAAATCTTTTTTTTTTTTTTTTTCAGTTTCTTTTAAAAGGTAGTTTATTTTCTTATAAAGGCACTGTGTAAAAGGTGGTTATACTTTATGTTTTGTGATTTAATTCTTCTTGTTATGTTCCACAATTCACCAAATAGTGTAGGCCTCAAATGGCCATGTTGTATCGTTGCAAATCGCCTTTGGGGCGTTTTAGTAGGGGTGTTCAAAATAATTTGAACTGAGCTGTTTGAAACAAAAGTTCAGTTAGTTTTCTCTTCTTTACGGATATTCTAGGTTAGATATCAGTAAATAATCGGCTTGGATCACGCTTTTAGAACTCTTGGATATATTAAATATTTGAAACATGAAAAAATTACATTTCTCAAATCGAGTCGGCCAAATAACAATTCTAATTGCTCAAATTTCGTATTGGATCAGATTATTTCGTTGTATCTAATAGTCTTGGTGTAATTTTTGGATTATTCATTTACTTACAAATTTAAATAATTCAAAATTTTCGAATACATGATTTTTGCGAGTCAATCCAAATGAACACCCTTACTTTTTAGTGTAAAAAACTGAAAATATGAAATCAATCCTTAAAACCAATTATGTACTCATATTAACTAATGATTATACTTTTTTTTGGAAAAATTGTCAATATATTGTTATTCCATTTTGGTATGTTCTAATGTACTATGTACTACTATGTAATACGTATCTAGTGTTGAAATTTGGCAATTTTTTTAAACTTAGGACCCACATGTAATATACTCTCTCCTATTTCAATATACTAAATCCGTAAACGTTTATTTACAATAATTGGATGTTTGTGTATTTCTAGGCAGTTTTTATAAGTAGGCAGAATTACTACATTACCCTCATTATGACCCTCTTGGCCCCTAGCTACCACACCACCATACATTTTGAACCTAGACCACTCACCTCACTACCCACCTAGTTGTTCGAATAATCACATGCACCACCAGTCACCCATTGGAGCACCCATTATTCCAAACCCACAATTTGGAAAGTTGGTCGTAGAGGCCCACTGGAGCATCCACCGACTTACAACCTAGAAAATCGAGCCCAACCACCATCAACTTCGAACCCGTTAACACCACCACCACCACATAACGGCCCACACTCATTCCACCACCTTAAATGCATGGCCCACCCACTGCCACAAGCAATTTTTCGAAACCAAATTTGACCCACAATTCTAACCACTATCACTAATAATTGCAAAATTGGAAAAAAAATTCAACCCAAAACCCAAAGCTCGAACCACCGCCCATTAATCTTACCACCAACATTCGAATACACTAGATGTGGGTTGAACCTTAAACCCATAATTTGCAACCAATTTTTGTGTATATTCGTGCTGAGGATAGTGGTAAGTAAGGTTGTTTAAAAAAATCCGACCCGATTGATCCAACCCGAGATTCAACTAATCAGATCCAAAAAAATCGGATCAAAACATGCATTTTCAGGTTTCGAATCAGTCGAATCGAATATCCACCATCCGACTGATCTGACAATCCGAAAACTAAACATAAAAAATGGGCTTTTTTTTTTGTTTTGAATTGGACTGATGAGTACTCACCCACGGGCCGAGGGATTGACCAGTAAATCACAGTGATATGCAAAATTGCATATCACAATGGCATTTTGAGGTAATATATTAAAAATTCAGGGGTAAGATCTTCTTTTTATATGAATTTCAAGGGTAGTATGGTAATAAAATTTTCTATTTATTTACAAAAGTGCCATGTGATTTTATATTTATACATATCACAATGATTACTGAATATTATCCCTTGCCACAACTCACTTTCTCTAATTCTCTCACAAAATCACAAGTCACAACTTCCCCAAGTTAGAAACTATTCTCTCCCTTAACAAACCAAAACCCTAACCCTAATTTCCTTCTCACTCCCTTCTCACCGCGGCCCTCCTATCTAATAGTTTTATCAATTTTTTTTGTTCATTTTATTAATTTTCTTTGTTCTTCCATTGAATTTGATAATGATTTTTCTTTTATCCATTTAATGTTTTGTTTTGATTGTGTTATTGTTTCAATGTTTTGTTTGTTTTTTTTTGGCTAATTATATTCACACAACTCACACAATAACAAACAATTGCACTCACGAAATCACGTAGACATTATACGAGTGTTGAAATCGATTTTTTTTAAAATTATTATTCTAAAATTTTCTATGATGTTATTATTCTGACAAGTTATTTTGACTATTATTCTGAATTATTATTTCAAAATTGAATAACTTGCAATTTGGCTCATAATTCGAGTGCTAATAATAAGTTATTAGCAAAATAATTGTAGTGTTAAAGTTGAATTTTGACTGCAAAATAATAAGTTCTTAGCATAGTAGTTCCAGTGTGATAAATCGAATTTTCAAAATAATATTAGCAAAATAATAGGCAAAATAACTTGAGAATAGTATTAGCAAAATAGTAGGCAAAATAATTTCAGAATAATATTAGGAAAATAGTAGGCAATATAATTTCAGAATAATAGACAAGTGTTGAAATCGAATTTTCAGGATGATATTAGCAAAATAATAGGCAAAATAATTTTAGAATAATTTTAGCAAAATGATATTAATAATATCTAGGAATTCTATAATAATATATTATTATTTTGCTAATTTGACAAATTAATATATTCTAAAGTGTTATAATGAAATTTGGTATTATTCTGGAATTCTAAAATTTAATCTGAAATTAATTGAAATTAATATTCTGAAATATGTTATTGTTTTGGAATTCTGAAATTTATTCTGAAATTAATTCAGAAATTTGTTATTATTATTATGGTGAAATTAATTCTGAAATTTGAAAATTCTGTTATTAATTCTGATATTCTATTATTAACCCTAATATTATTTTCTAAAAATTCTGAAATTTTAATATTCAGAAATATTGTTTGTGTTATTTGACTTATTTGTTTTGCTTCTACTTTTTAAAGTGTTAGTGCTTTCTTGGGAAGCAATGATCTAGACAAAGAAGATTCTCCATATTATGAGGAAGAAAGTGATGCCGAAAGTTTGTAAGAAGTGGCGAAGGAGACTTTCCCAACATCAAAGAAAAGAAAAGGGACCTCTTCATCCTCAACCATGGACGAAACACCACCACTCCCACCAAAAGTAAGTGCTTCTAAACAAAGGGAAAAAATCACCACATTGGAGGCATTATGAATGTCTTGAGGATAATTTTAATCATGCTAAATGTATATATTGTGGTACTTTGATTGATTGTGATCCTAAGAAAGGTACTACACCTTTGAAAAATCATGTTGAAAGATGTAAAAAATATGAGCCGAATTTGGTAAGAAACAAAAACTAATTCAATTTCATTCTCAAAAAATTGAAAAAGAAGATGGTACAACTAAATTTGTTATTGTTCCAATTTGGGAATTTAATCAAGAATTTGCTAGAAAGTCTCTTGCTAAGATGGTTGTTGTGGATGAGTTGCCTTTTAGGTTTGTAGAGCGTGAGGGGTTTCATGTATTTTGTATGTCTTTGAATCCAAGATTTGTTGTTCTTTCACGTGCTACCGTCACTAGAGATTGTTATAAACTGTTTATTGAGGAAAGGAAGAAATTAAAATACTTTTCAAACAATTATCCTCTAGCTAGGGTATGTCTTACAACCGATACATGGACTTCTGGACAAAATTTAATTTATATGTGTCTCACTGCACACTTCATTGATAATGATCGGAAATTATCAACTTTTGTCAAATTCCTGGTCATAGTGGAGAACTTATTGGAAAAGCAGTTGAGAAATGTTTGTTAACATGGGAACTTAAAAGGATAATTAATGACTGTGACTATGGATAATGCTAGTACAAATGATGTAGCTATTCAATATTTGAAAAGGAGGATTAATCATCATAAAACTAGTGCGTTGAATGGTGATTATTTACACATGAGGTGTGTTGCTCACATATTGAATTTGATAGTTAAAGATGGATTAAAATATGTTGATAAAACCATGCATATTGAAAATTCGTGGTGGTGTGAGATACGTTAGGTCTTCTTTCGCTCGACTTCAAAAGTTTAAAGCATGTGCAATTGAGGAGGGGTTAGAGACTAATAGTCTAGTTTGTTTAGATGTTGAAACACGATGAAATTCAACTTACTTAATGCTTGAGTTGGCTACTAAGTTCAAACTTGCCTTAACTAACTTGATTTAAGGATAGTGCATGTGTGAGAGAACTTAAAAAATGTAGGAGTGTCCCGGAAGAGGAAGATTGGAATAAAGTTGATGTGTTTTTGCCTTTCTTGAAAATGTTCTATGATGCTACCTTGAGATTATCGGGATCTCGTTATGTGAGAGCTAATACTTATGTGTTTGATGCATTTGGTGTTGGTAAGATGATCCGAAATATTGTACTGGTGAGGATGAAAGCACACAAAACATGGGTAAGAAAATGATGTTAAAACATGACAAGTATTGGGAAAATGTCAATAACCTCAATATTTTAATGTTTATTGCATTAGCCCTTGATCTAAGGCGTAAGATGACTCATGTTGAATGGGTTGTGCAAAGTACTTATACTGACGTTGAAAGTACTTTCTTGGTGACAAAGATTAATAAAACTTTAATAGATTTGCTTGTATCCATGTTCCTTCTTTATCTTAAAGAAACAAAGAAAATCTTCATTATGTTCAAACACTAGTATTAGTTCTTCCGGTGGTGAAGTAGGGCAAAACACGGTGATGGATTTTATGACGGATGAATTTTATAAGGAAAGAGGTGATGAGGCAACTAGTGAGCGAAAGAATGAGTTAGAAAAATATTTATGTGATGATCGTGAAATCAAAGATAAAACATTTGATACTTATCCCATTCTTGCTTGTTACGCTCGAGATGTTCTTGCTATTCCTATCTCTACAGTAGCTTGAAGTCCGCTATTAGTTTTGGAGGAAGTATACTTGATAGATTTCGCACTTCTTTGACCCCAAGAATGATTGAGACACTCATTTGTGGTGCGGATGGGTTTCGTAGCGCTAACTTGCCTCTTGTAATAGAAGAAAGTTTGCTTGAATCGGAGACTATAGAAGAAGGTAATTTTTATATTATTGTTATTATTTATTTATTTATTTATTTATTTTTTGTTATTGTTTTGTTTTCATAATTACTTGATAGTTATTCACATATTTCTCAATTAATAATTTAACATGCATTGTAAGCATAAAAGATTTGATGATGGAGCAATCTAATATCGAGATTGATGAGTCGTTGGACACTTTACGTTATTGATGTAATGTTTGTTGTAATTTGAGCATTTTGTAGTTATTTTATTGTTGGACATTTTGGGATTATTTTGAATTTGGACTTGTAATGTTTGTAATTGAGAACTTTTTATACTTTTAATCATGTTTGTAAATTGTAATGTTTCGCTTTATTTTTGTACTCTTGACTATTGTGTTCTTGAGCTTAGATTAGGTTGTGTTCAATAGTTAATAGACTTGAACTCTTGAGTTCTTGAACTAGTAATGTTTGATTATTTGTATTGTTTATTTTGGGAGTTTAAAACCCCTTCAATATTGATTTTTAGTTACAAAAGACTGATTTTATGCGTGTATTTTGCCCCCTTTGTTGGTTTATTTTGACTCTAACTTTGGCTCTTCGGAGCTATTTTGGCTAATGTTTGGTTGTATGAAGTTTATTGTGCTTTTATTGACATTTTGCAGGATTTCAGTGTTTTTGCATTGATTTCGAGGCAATTTTATGAGCTACAACTAGATATGAGGAACCATGGGTTAGTTATGAAGTATATAGCTTGGATGTGTTAGAAATTAAGTCATTCTGATCGTGGTGAAAAAAGAGGTTTCACCCGGGCACTCGGGCAGAAACCGCCCGGTCAGTCGGGCGAAATTTACATAACATTTTCAGAGAATTTGGGGCGAAAACATTGATCGCGCCCAATCCGGCAGATTTCGCCGGGGCAGTCGAGCGGATTTCTTCTAAGGCCAAATTCACTCGCTTTGCCCGCCAGGGATTTGTAATTTTGTATAAATAGCTGTTGTTTTAGGCCTTCCACACATTACATTAGGCTACATTATATTTTTTTTCTAGGTTTTCATTCAGTTTTCTCTCTAGAAGTTATTTTTGTTCAAACTCAATTATTCATTCAATACGATCTTAATTCCAGATTCTATTTTAATTCCTTTTATTGTTTTCATTAGTTTGTTCATGTTTATGGTTTATAGTTATTAGTAGTAGTTTAGTTCTTAGATCTTGTTTATGCCCTAGTTTATGATTTTGATTTATCTAGTTTATGTTAGTTAGTTTGTTTGATTTAGTCATGTTTCTGATTCTAGTTCTTAATATTAATTTGTTTTCCTTAGTTTTAATTATGTGTGAATAGTTTCCTTCCAAGGGCAAGGAGAACTATGAATCGTTTCCATTGTTTTGTATCATGATTAATTAATTACATGATTGTTAATGGTTCTGAATTCCTATTATTAAGTTTTATTGCTTTCCGTTAAATTCTGGCCAGGTTTAATTGTTAGATTGATATTGTCGGAATCTATGCTGAGAGTTAAGATTACCACAATTAGATCACAGGGATAATAGGCAAAACTAGTTTGAGTGAGCGAGAGATATTAGAGGAGTTTTAAAGGAGACTAGATTCGAGAGAATTAGTGAACCTTATTTCGGGAAGTCAATAATTTGTTGATTAATTGTTATTCAATTCAATGGTTGGTATGTGGTGAACCGATGTCTTAGGCTTTGTTATTGATATATATATTTGTGTTTAATTTCTTCTTTAGTAGTCATTAGTTCATTAGTTAAAACCCAATTCAAAGGCCCCTTACGACAGAATAGCTTTTTAGAGTTAGTAGAAATTCGTTGTTTCCTTGTGAATTCGATCCCTACTTCCCTTTCTACACTAGTTGGAGTTGTAGGTTATTTATGATAGGTATACGACTGTCCCTTTCAAAGACAAAAGTCAAAACAGGAGCAAAAAAAGGAATTCGAATCATCGGATATTCGATTATCCGATCCGTAAATTTCGTATATCTGAAATTCAGGTATCCGATTTTAGTCAGATCGGATACGGATCGCAATTTGATTTATCCGAAAATGTTGGATATCCGACATTTCGGACCGGAATGATCCGATTGAACAACCCTAGTGGTAGGGGGTGGGAAAAGCAAGACGGTGATGAGAGAGGAGTGGTGGGTTGTGGAGTGGATAGAGCAGAGGTGGCCGGTCGTTGGCGGTGGCGTGGGGCCAAGGTGAGAAAGCAATTGGTTTTGAGGAGGGTAAATAAGATGGTGAATGGATATTCATCTAAGGGCATACTTATCACTTTACCAAAAATAATTTGCCAATGAAGGAAAGGTTTTACTGGTTGGAAATAAATAAAAACTGCTAAAAATAGCAATTGTTGCAAATAAAAGTTAACAGAGGTAGTGCAATATTTCAATTTCCCTTTTCTCCTATTTTCTCCCAGTCCCCTATATTTATTGAGGGAAACACGTGTGGAAAAAAAATATGAACTTGGTTGGGTGAGATATATGTGAAGAAATTTGTTATGCTTTGGTACAATTCAATTGATCTCCATTCCATCCAATTATTATTATTATTATTATTATTAATTATTATTATTATTATTATTATTATTATTATTTATGTATGCATGTATGTGTTCCCAAGCAAATGTTTGATTTAAAAACTAGCTTTGGTTCCCGGGCGTTGCCCAGAATCATTTGATAAAATTTCATTTTAAGATTTCTTTCATTTGTTTTGCCTTTTTCATCAAAATATAAAATATTGTAATTATATATTAATTTAATTTAATTTAATTTTGTAACAAACTGAAATGTTGAGTGAACAAATAGGAGTATTATTATAAAATATTTTAATAGATAACCATGAAATATTTGATAATTGCGATATAAAAGTTTCTAATAATTGCGAATATAATGTGAGTTTAATATGTTTATTGATAAAAAAATAAAATACAGATTTTACATTTGAACTATTGAACACATGATTTCAAAAGAAATTTAATGGTTCCAAATAAAAGAACAGTTGTGATATTGACAAAGAGATAAAATGAACATTTAAATATCATAAAATAATATATTCATTATTATCCATTTTTCACATGTTTTATTTATCAACGTAGAAAAGGAATTATTAATTTTAGTGAGATATTACTTTTTATGATATACATGTTAATAGTTTTGTTGTGGAAGTATTGACAATAATGGCATATAGCTTAATTGGTAAATAATGTGTCTCACATGTCAAAGGTCATAAGTCGATTCTCATTAAACACATTTTTTACCATTGAAAATTGATTTCCAAGCTAAGGCGGCGCCACGTTACGGATTGCAATTCTTCGCCTTGCGTTTTAATATATAGTAGTTGATGTATATGAATCTTTATTATATAAATCGAAAATCAGATTTTACTTATGATTATTAAAAAAACACTATTTTTATAAGTATCAATTAATGAATATTTAAACTTTTATTTACAAAGTACATTTAACTTTACTTCATTAATTGTTTTTATATATTCGTAACTTTTATGCAATCATCAATAAATACTATGGGGGTTAGGAGGAATTTTTGAGAGGGAAACTTGAAAAAGTGGCTATTGCTTTAGCAATATTTACTAAAATAGCGCCCGTACAATGTACGACTTGAAATTTTGATGTTAACCTAGAAATGAATATATAATAAATGTTTGTATAAGTTAGTATATATAACAAAAAAAAATCAAATATCTATTAAAATCTTAAATATAAGACCAATATTATATCCTGATATTAAGTGAAATAATAAAAAATGAAATTAATCTTACTTTTTATTTAAATAATTTGTAAAGTTACATCTGCGATCTTGCATAGTATTTTTAAACTTGAACTATTGAAATACCTTTCAATAGTAAAAAATTTTGAACTCAATGATGTAATTATAATTTATTTTAAAGTATGAAAAGCATGTATTTCATTCTATTAAAAAAGAAATCATCATTATAATCACATGCGATATGTATTTGAACTATTAAGATCTTACGCAGCAATTTTGTATTTGAACATACCATTTGAAATCTCGTGTTACAAAAAAAAAAAATCTATTTAGTAAGATCTCGTGCAACAATAAAAAAATTAAAATATTGAGAACTCATACAACATCAATTATGAATTTAAATTGTTGAAATATCATGCAATAATAGTAACTTTGAAAAATATATGGCACGTCACTTTGCTAATATCATATAAAAGTATCACTAAAATTAGAAAAAGAACTAAAATATATTATTTTATAGTGGTTTTCTTTTAAATATCATTAAAATTATTATCGTCATCCCATGCAATATTAACAATAATATTAGAAGAAAAAAAGCCAAATATTAATTGCTTGTATTTTAAAATAAATTTAGGAAGAAAAAAATAGAGTATTTTTATATAGAAAATGGAAATTTTCATGCTTCATTAAAAATTTTGAATCGAAAATGTTGGCCTTTGAGAACTCATTTAGTTGTTGAGTCGAAGGGTACAATTGTTCTTTTTTATTCTTATATATGTCAAAGTGTTTTTGAAGTTTTTGATTTTGAGATTTGAGATTTGAGATTTGAGATTTTTACAAATGGATAACATTACAAAATGTTTGAAGTATATTTACATATATAAACATATTGCTATATATAAAGTTCAAAAGATAGCAAAAAAACTTTTTACCCCAAATTGACACGTGGCAAGTTATGGTATGAGTGACTTTTATTTTAGTATAGTTATTGATGGATATAGATAGATTATCATTTAAGGATTTATTATACGTGATAAGTATTATAATATTCTAGGAAGATATGTTAAGCCTAGGATTTGGGTGAATATTGGCATTATTTGGAGATCAAGAACTTGCATGTATGTATATTTGTGTGCTTAATTGTGATTAAGAAAAGACATATGACTTGTGATTTTTTTTTTCATGGTATCATCAGCAAGATTGAATCCATGAGTATTTTAAACGCATTTTTTCAAAAAAAAAATAATTAAAAAATTTTATGCACCATCTATAGGAGTTTATGGCACGCCAATGATGAATAGACGAGTTATGATGTGAGAAAGGTTTCCCGTGCAAATATCTGCGTTGTTGCAGGGAGTAGTTCAACAGTACTAGTGACAGTCAAAAGCTTCAATGACTCCAGTGAGGCACCAAGCAAGTGATACATTTGCGGTCTAGGTGTTTTCCAGACCAGACCATGAAAAATTGCGGTCTATCACCAAGAATACATTGTTGATATACATAATTTTAAAATGCATTAAAATATTTATTTTTGGAAAAAAATAAAAAATAAAATTCAAAAGCATCAGTTTTATAGACATATCAAAGGGTTGTACTCAACAAAAATCACATCAATTGTACAAGTGTCGCAACCATGAAAAACCACATCGATTGTCGTATCATATCATACGTAGGAATTACGTAGTGGTAGTAGTAACTGAATTGAAGTTAATTTAAAGCTTGATTAATATAGTTTAATTGATTATAATAATAGTAATAGTGATCAATAGTGTACTTGTTGCTACATGCTGCTGCCTACTCAGCATGATAATAATTTAAAGCATTTTAATTTTAGAGTCTTTGTGTATTGATTTTCCTTCCTCCACTATGTTGTATATATATACTAGCTAGATGAACAAAATCACTAATTGTTTGTGATGTGAATTTGTTTGCTAAGAATATGTTTTCATTGAATTTATTATTTATAACTTTAATTGAATTGGATTGGTGGTAGTTCACTAAATATGGGTTCATTACTAAAAAAACTAAGCAGCACAATATTATTTAAAAAAATAAAATAAAATTTGAGACATGAATAATAATAAATATGATGTAATCACTACTATGAGTTCACCACATATATATATATATATATATTTTTTTTTTTTTTTGAGAATTAAAGAGGAAAAGTGGATTGCATAAAGTAGTTTATTTTTAAGTTTTGGAGGGATTACATGATATTCCAAAAAATTTAGGAGGAAGTGAATGAGAAAGCATGAGTAAGGTCTTGGAGGATTTTGGTGAATAACGTAACTTTCAAATTAATTTTTAAATTGTTATATAAGAGTAAATATTAAAATTACGTCAATAACATTTCTTATAATTACCCAATTAGTGTCATTGTATTATGGCCTACACAACTTTTTGTTATTGATATGCTGGTATGTATTTGTTTATTTTTTGAATACAATTAACATGTATTCATTTGCCATTAGATAATATTTTATAGCTGATTGTGATTAATAGCCGAATGAAAATATATTAGAGAACAACAATGATTTACACTTTGGACACTCCATCAAAAATCCATAGCCATAAAAATGATACTCAAGCACAAAAAGTAACAAAATAAACATAAATCCTCTCATGCATCATCAAAGGTACAAACACGTAAGTTGAATGTCAATGGAAAGGCTAGAATTCCTCATCCAGAAACCCTTCTAGCACCTCTTAAAATGTTAGTTGTATAAGTATGCATTAAAGATGACCTGTGATGAGCAGCTTGATATCCTTATTGACATTGGTATCAATGGTCAAACCAAAAAGAATTTTTATTGGCCAACAAGAAATATATCAACTTCTTGCACAAGAGGAAGCTATTGTTTGTCATATTTTGACTTATATGTCAACTATCATTGGTTGTAATGTATGTATATAATTCTTTCCATGATTTGTCATATTATAAGTCGTCTTTTGGTATTTGTATTTTTTGTAGGATATGTCATCGCCGATGCCAAGTTCTTGGAGTAGTGAGTTAGTTTGGCTTCTTATGTCCAAGCATAATATCTCCAATATCACAATTTAAGAAGGCAGAGAAGAAAAAGGCCAATGAGGATAGGATGGCAAGAGCTCGATACATTTCAAACTTATGCTTTTCTCAAAGGAGCAAGTAAAGGAAGAGTCTTCATTGCACCTGATAAGTTGATATTTGACATGTATTTTACCCCCGATCCTGATTGATTTTTAGCTTTAATATGGCTCTTTTGAGCCATTTTTACTAACTTTTGCTATTTCGAGTGTTTGTTGTGCTTTTTATAAGATTTTACAGGAATCGATGATTTATCGTTGTTTTCCGAGTCTTTTGAAGCACTTGAAGAAGAAGTTAGTGAAGAGTTGAAGTCATTTGGGAAGCTTTACTGAAGATTAGGAGTGCTAAATGAAGAATTAAAGAAGTAATTAAGGAAGAACGAGCAAAAACCGAGAAACGAAGCAAGGCGAAGCCAAGCGCCTGGGTCGAGGCTGAGCGCCCGGGTAGGGGCTGCTCGCTTGGACCCCTCCGGGCGGGTGGCTCCGAGGGCGTTTTCCTCGCATTTTCTCCTTGTTTAGCCTTAGTATTTAAGGATTTTGTACTCCTAATTCATTTTTTACGCTTTTTACATTTTACAAACCCTAGTTTTAGTAAAAAAATCTCTCTAAGTGTGGAACTTTATTCAATCAATAATATTCAGGTTTTATTCAATCTCAATTCTTGTTCTTTATTATTGTTTATTATTAGTTTTAATTTATGCCCTAGGTTTTATTAGTTTTATGCTTAGATTTTAATTTCTTGATTTTTGTTTGTTTGTTTAGTTTAATCATGTTTAGGACTTAAATTTCTTTCATTGATTTAGTTTTTATGCTTTCAATTATGAGTGAGTAGTTCCCTTTCTAGGACTAGGGGATCCATGGATTGATTTTTGATGTTTTGCTCATAATTGTCAGTTTGGCTATTAATGTTCTTGAATTCCTGTTGTCAACTTTTATTGCTTTCAGTTACATACTGGCCAGGTTTAATTGTTAGTTTGATATTGTTGAAATCGATGCCGAGAGGTAAGATTACCACAATTAGATCATAGGAACAATAGGTAAAACAAGTCTAAGTGAGCGAGATTAATTCTATTCTATAATTATCAATAAAGTGTTTTTTTGAATTTATAGTATTAGAATACATATTATTCATTTAAAAAAAACAATACAAACATTTATTAATTAAATTGTAAACAAAGATATAATATTATATTTTGTCTTTTGCAAACGCCAAGTTCAAAGCTCAAATGGGGGGAATAAATCGCCATTTTTTTTTTGGTTGTAAATGAGCAAATTGACAGCGCTTCACAACGCTTTAATTGTAGTGTTGTAGATATAAAATTCGAAAATTGGGCGCCAAAATAATGGCACCATAACCATGTTTTGATAGCACTAAAGTGTTGTAGTTTAATCTACATTTTTATAACACTTTATAAAGTGATGTCATAGTTTTCCCAACACCCCTATTTCGCAGTACGCAAAAAGCATTGTCATTCTTTACGTTTCAGCGCTTTTAATACACAATTTTGGCATAGTATAGTTGAAAGCATTTGAACTCCTATATGTCCAAAAAGAAATCATGCATGCAATACCAAAACCAGTGATGAAATCTTTTCCTCTTATTTATTGCATCCCTAATTGCAAATTTACAACGCTACGTATTATCATTATTGACCAAGAGTGTGAGAAAAATAAGTGACAAACTAGCCCTTTAACTTGAGTAATGTCAAACATTCTAAAATATGAAATTTAACTTCAAGTTTTATCCTTGGGTATATATAAATTTATTTATTAATACAAACAAATACCTATTAAAATCTTTATCATTCCTTTTAAACAAAATAACTTTATCAATTAATGCATAATTGTGTTTAAAAACCATAGTATTTCATTAAATATGGAATACAATTTATACATGTGTTGTACTATACGATGCCTTCATGACAAAATCAAATCTATATCTCTCTCCCTCCCTCCCTATATATATATATATAGCAAAGCATATCATTGAAAAGCATTGCATATATTTTCATCACTTTGAAATATTTATTTCGCATTATATTACATCAATTAATATATTGGAAATATGGGAAAAAAACTCATCACAAACACATCAAAATTAAAAAAAAAAAACTGTTTTCAATTGTATATTTATTTGTATAGATGCAGCTCCCCTTTAATGAGGAAGCCATGCAAACGACGTACATAGTTTGTAAAGAATAAAAGAACGAAAAAGTAAATGTACTAATGTTCTGTATACATATGCAATAAATTGAATTGAGAGAGAAATTAGAAACTATTCAATACACGACTTTATATTTGTATGGGTCCACCTTATGGTTTGGTGGCGGAAGGGGTTTTAGGATCACCTCCACATTCATTCTCATGTTCACATCCTCGCATGTAAGGATTGGCTGGAGTACGTGGTTGGCCCTTGTGATAATCACGATCACCTCTTCTTATAGGATCATAACCAATTACACTTACAGCTTGTTTGGTTACCTAAAAAAGGAGGGAAAGGAAGAGAAGGGAGAGGAAGGGAGGTATTTTCCTCCCTTTGGATAGCACATATGGGAGGAGAGGAAATTAGGATGGAGAGAAATGGAGGGATTTTATCTTCCTTCTGTTTTAAACAACAAATCTTCTCAAAATTGAGAAGATTTGGAAGGAAAATAATCTGATTTTTTATCATGAGTTGTAAAAAGTCAATTTTGCCCCTATATTTAAAATATTTTTTACTCACCATTTTCTCTCTCGTCCCCATTTTTTCTGAATGTCGACATTTTATCTTTTTCTCTTCTCATCTCTCATCCAAATTTTCCCCAAATTCAAACCCTAATTTTTTCCCAAATTCGTGAACTTCTTCAAATTCAATTTTAATTCGCTAAGTTTTACATCAATTAAGGTATACTTTCGATCTATTCATCTGATTTGTGTTATTTAATTTACTATTAGTTCTTTAATTTGTGTGGTTAGCGATTTACTTGAGAAGATTTAAATCGATTTCGTTTATGTAATTTCGAAATTGATCGAATGGTTATATGAAATGAAGGATATTTGCAGATTTATAAACCTTTGTTATT
The DNA here is from genome assembly GCA_016808085.1 of Suaeda aralocaspica. NCBI lineage: Eukaryota > Viridiplantae > Streptophyta > Magnoliopsida > Caryophyllales > Amaranthaceae > Suaeda > Suaeda aralocaspica. The sequence goes on along the minus strand of PYUH01000160.1, from coordinate 371,322 downwards.
ATTTGAGTTTCATTTGTCAGATTTATAACTTTGTTATTATTTGCAGATTTATTAAATTTTTGTTATTATTTGAGTTATATTTAATTGTCAGATTTATAAACTTTTTTTATTGTTATTATTTGAGTTTCATTTGTCACTATATTCAAGTTTGACTTTGGGGAAAGTGATTTGGGTTTTGGTGTATTACAATTCATCATCAAATTGCAGAAATGTTATTACTGATTATATTAATGTTTACATCAATTGAATAGTGGAGTACGTTATTACTGATTATTTGATTAGAAAAAGTGTGATTAGTTTACATCAATTGCATTTTTTGAATTCTATTCAAGAAAGATGAAATTGACGAATATAATGATAAATCAGGTAGGCTTGAGAGGGGGGTGGTAATTGTTGAAACTTGACGTACTACTGGTTGTGGAGGAGTGATGCTAAAGTTTATCTGACATAGTGGCAGCAGATTTTATTGTAATTTTGGATTACTAATTACTGATTTACCCCTAGCAATTTGGTGATAACAGTTTAACAATATGCTTAATATGCTACTGATTTGATTACTGATTTATATGGTTATTGGAAATTACTTACTGATTTATATGCTTAATGTCACTTATCTTTTTGAAGATAGTTGGTATTTGGAATAATTTATGAAATGTAATTTGCCCTCTTTATTTTGAAATAGTGTGAGTTATGATCTAACTACATAAAAATAGGCCTAATTGCTACGGTTATGCTTCTTATAGCACTATTTCATAATATGCTTCTTGTTTGAATACATATTCAAGTGGCTTTGTTTCCTAAAATTTGTTAAAGTTTTTATGTTTATTAATGACATTAATATATTGGTATTAATTAGAAATAGCGGATGGTATAGATCGAGGATACTATGATTGACATTATTGATGGAGAGGGATATGAAGTGGAAAATGACCACAATGTGGACACTACATGGGAAAGGAAACGTCGTGAAGCCATTATTCAAGTGGTTAGCTATGTTGTGTATGCTATGTGTTTGATTAGATCATATCAACAATTTAGGTTGAGAAGATTGACTCGTGAAAGTAGTTTAGAAGACTACATGGTGAGGGAGAGGAGACGCAATGAGCTTATGAATGATTTGAAAGCACCTAGAGCTTGTCGAAGTTTATTGCGTATGAGTCCTGAAAGTTTTGTTATTTTTTGTAAACTTTTGAGGGATGGTGGATATTTGTCGGATACACGGAGGTCGTCTGTGGAGGAACAAGTGGCAAAATGTCTTTATATTTTAGGACATAACGCTATAAATTGTACTTTAAGTACCTTTTTTAAGCGTTCTGGTGAAACTATAAGTCGAAATTTTCATCCAGTTTTGAAAGCCATCATATCAATGGAGGATAAGTTTCTTAAGCAACCTAGTGGTTTGGAGGAAGTTTCTCCATAAATTTTGAGTGAAATTCAATTTTTCCCCTATTTCAAGGATTGTATTGGTGCAATTGATGGGACACATATAAGGGTTAAGGTTGCTAGTGCTAATGCCCGTAAATATCGTGGGAGAAAATCTTTTCCTTCTCAAAATGTTCTAGCTGCATGTTCATTCGATCTCAAGTTCACTTATGTATTAGTAGGTTGGGAGGGCTCGGCATCAGATTCTAGGGTTTTTAAGAATGCTTTAACTAGAAAGGACAAATTGGTGATTCCTCAAGGCAAGTATTACCTTGGTGATGCTGGGTATATGTTAAAGACTTCTCTCATTACACCTTATAGAGGTGTAAGATATCATCTCAAGGAATACTCAGCTCGAGGTCCTGAAAACTCTCAAGAACTCTTCAACCATCAGCATGCCTCTTTACGAAATGCGATTGAGAGAGCATTTGGAGTTCTGAAAAGACGCTTTGGAATTGTTGGAGGAGCTAATGAGCCCCAATATTCTATTAGAACTCAGACTGATATAATTATTGCTTGTTGCATAATGCACAATTTTCTTATGGGAGTTGATCCCGATCAAAGCCTCATTGATGAGGTGGATAATGAGTTATTAGAGGTTGACGATGAGGGGTGTGACACGGTTTCTAGAGAAGAAGATTCTAAGGAAGGGTCTAAAATACGAGATAGTATTGCCTCCCAAATGTGGAAAGATTATGTATTTTAATGCAATGTGAGTACGTTGTATTTCTTTTTTATTTTAATGCCTGCTAAGAAGTATTGTAGTTGATAAATTTGCTTTTGACTATCACGGTTTTTTTGCTTTCCAATACTTGTGCTTATACTTGTGCTTATAATGAAGTTTTATTTACATAGATGGGGAAAAAAGGCTTAGATGCAAAGCCATCCAATTCACTCAGGTGGACTACACAAATGGAAAAGGTGTTCTTAGAAGCCTTGAACGTTGAGGAGATATGTGGAAATCGAGTAGATGGTACCTTCACTTCTAAGGCATATGAGAATGTGTTAAAAGTATGCACCGAAAAGTTTGGTCACCCATTAACCAAAGACAATTTGAAGAATCGCCTTAAGACGATAAAAGCTAATTTCAGTGAAGTCCATGACCTTTTCAATGCAAGTGGATGGGGTTGGAATGAAGAAACAAAAATGTTTGAGAATGAGGAAGAAGTTTGGAACGATCTAATGAGGTATGTTAGCTTAATTTTAATTGCTTAATCTTAATTCGGGAATAGCGGTGGTAGCTGTGATGTCGAAGCCACATAGATGTCCGCATATAGCAACTACGAGAAATATATGTGTGTATTGTCTTGATGGTCCCGATTCTGATTTTGAGTATAGTACTCAGAGTATGTTGTGATCTTGTTAACACATATTCTGATTTTGAGTACTCAGAGTACTCAGAGAATAGTAGCCTTGTATTCTGATTTTGAATACATAATCTGATTTTGAGTACAGACCACCTAGGAAAAGGTTAACACCTTATCATTATGGTCCGCAGGCTCTGATCTTGTTCCCCTACATCAACATTGTCTTATTGTGATTTAATTTAAGAGTATGATGTAGCTGACATACTTGAGCTTTGTATTACATATTACACACTACATGAGGGATATAAGTTAATAGTTATAACACTGTCAGTGATCAGCATGTGACTAAAGAGTTGAGTAATTTGAGATGATTTTTTAAATTTGCATTGTCTTGCTCTACCATGTCAAGTACTCTTGAGCTTCTGGTTTATTGTTAATCAATACATGAATTACTATTGTTAGGCAGTGTCTACAGTGCACCACTGAGAAGCAATTGTATAAACTTTGACCACCAGGATTGATCAGCTAAAGCGGTTGGGTCATAGTGTTAATCTTATTTAACTTCTTTTATTTTTCTTTTCTTATAATCTGGGTTGTTATATTCTGCTGAGTAATGTTTGGTTCAGTTGCCTCTTCTTCGATTGTTGGCCTAGTATTGCTTTTGTGATGCTGTTGTGTTAAAGATGTTGTTTTTTGAGATTGTATTTTGCTGTTTTCAGAAAAAACCAGAGGCTGCTAAGTGGAAAAAATCATGTTTCCATCACTACGATTTACTTTCAAAGTTGTATTCAAAGGATAGAGCAACTGGTGACCTTGCTTCTACCGCTAAAGAAAAGAAACTCAAGGCTATTGGTGAATCAAGTACGGACAAGGTAGATGAGAGTATCGAAGAGCATCTGCAACCAACTGATTCAAGTGATTCATCAAACGTCACAAAAGGGAAGAAAAGAAAAGTTGGAGAAATGTTCATCGCAAGTTGTCTTCTATAAAAGAAGGTTTAGACAATGTGGCTGAAGCTCTACGAGAGGGTAATATCATTGTCGAGCGAGGTCGTGCACAAGTCTACTCACCACAAGAAGTGTTTGACGAGCTGACTAGGATGGATCTTGATTCAAGTAGTCGTCGCAAAGCGTATAGATTCTTAAATGCAAAGCAATCAAGAATTCGTGAGCTTTTTGGTTGCCCCCCGGAGGAAAGAAAGCCCTACTTGGTTTATATGATGCTTGAGGAGGATAACTAGGAGTTTTGAGTTCTAATGTAATAGATTTTGTGCACTTTTATATTGTTGATTAATCTAATCGAGGAGATGATGATGTAGTAATACTAGTGGTTGTTTTGGTTAATATCAGTAAGTAATTGCTAGGAGTAAATTTTGGATTACTTTGACCTTCCTTTATATATTTTACAATTGAAAACCCATGTTTACTTGCTAACTTATGCTTATATAATATTTTTTACTCTTATATTGAATTCGTATTATAATACCCAAAAAAATAAAATTATGTATGAACATGTGTATAAGTCATACAAAGCTTAAAAATGCTCGTATATTAATTATAATATAAAAAAATATCTTTTTTGAAAAAAAAATAATAACTTTACATTGATTTGTTGGCTTTATAAATAAAGTGGAAGGAAAAAAATAATTAAGTATAATTAATAAATAAAATGACAAACAATGGAAAGGAAAAATAAATTATACATTCATAAGTAAAATGACAAAATAAGGAAGAAAACAAATTCAATTAAATCAATAATTATACATTTTTAAATAAAATGACAAAAAATGAAAAGAAAAAAAAAAGAATGAATAAACCTCCCTCTTCTTCCCATGGGTAAAATAGTCATTCTCTCCCATCCTAAGTCCTACCTATTGCAATTTCTCCTTCCCACCTCCCTTTCCTTCCAATCCCCTTCTCCATCCAAACAAAAGAAAAAATCTTCATCACCCTTTCCCTCACTTCCCATCTCCTTCCTTTCCTTTCTCCTCCCTCCCTCTCCCTCCCCCTTTTGTATCCAAACAAGCTGTTAATATTTTCCTATTATTTGATAAACTTTTGGATAATACTCCACCAAGATCAACCACTCCAGTAGCTTGTGCTTCAAAAATAAAAGTATTTGAAACCACGATCATTGCGAGCATAATGGCAATCATGTTGTTTCTCGAGCTTAAGATTGCCATTTTGACAAATGAACTTAATAATTTTAAAATTTTTAAGAATATGTAAATCTAAATGATTATTGATGTAGTATGTACTCCTGGTAGGGTTATTTCAACTAATACGTGGACAGAGATCTAGAGAGCTACACGTCGGACGGATATGTGTCGGCTTGCTCGCTTCCCAATGTCTCGTGCCTTGTTTCCTGCAAAACAAGGAAACAAAATCCTTGTTTGATTTTTTCCCCCTCCTATGGTTAAGTAAGTATTTATAGGAAGATTAGGGCTAAATGACTATAATTAACAATAAACTTAATCTAGAGAGAGATTTTAGAGAGAGAAGTTCTCAACTTATGTAAGAAATGAATGAATTTGAATGCCCCCAAAATGATTATGTTGAGGGGTATTTATAGCCCTTGGGCTTTTGGTGGCTCGCCAATCACAATGCGACACTTTTCGCAATGTGCTTAACTTATGCTTTTTCTCCTTGATCTTATGGGCCTCTTGTTGGGCCTTTTTGGCTCAACCTTGTCTTGCTCTTTGACGAATTGTGAAGCGATATGTGTCACTTCAATACTCACCCTTTCCAACTCCTTTAAATTGACACGTGGCCTAATGAAATTATGACACGTAGTCATGTGGGCCCCACCAATAGTGATTCCCCTGTTGCCACATGACATTTTAACAAAGTAAGTGGACACGTGGTCCATTCAGTGAGTGACACGTGGCAGCCCTTTTGTCTTGCCACATCAATTGTTATAGAGTTTAATGATGTTATTGTTGACTAATTTGTGTGTTTATATAGCTATTAATTTTACAATTTTGGCATAAGAAACTAAGATATGATTGAGGTAGTGCTATATTTTTGCAAATGTATGGCAATACATTGTTTGTTTTCTAATAGAAGATAAAATCCGAAATATGATGTTGTGCTATATTTTTGCAAAGGCACTACAAAATAAGTGTTGTTCATTTTCTAATATAAGGCTATATTTGAAATCAAATTCTTTTTATTTTTTTTATTTTTATAATTTACATTTCCTTCATAACTTGGATCTTTTATGCATATGACTAATTTGAGAAAAGTACTTACCACAATGGCTATTTTAATTTTAAAATGTATTTTCAAACTAGCCATCATATAATTAATGTATTTTCAAAATTTGTTGTTTGAGAATTAATAATTTTGTTATGTTCCAAATATCACCAAATAATGAAGTCCTCAAATGGCCATGTATGATTGCAAATCTCCCTTGACCTTATAGGGTGAAAAACAACAAATAAACCTTTTTTTTTTCTTGTACATGAAATCAAACCTCAATTTCAATTACTGATTCTAACTAATGATAATAGAATTTAGAAAAAATTGTTAGAAACTTTTTTTAATCCAATTTTTGGTACTAGTATATATTTGGTATTAGATTTTGGCTACTTTTCAAAATATATCTAATATACTTCCTCCTATTTCATTACACTATATATATTTCAATATCCCTAGCTTCCTAACTTTTCCCGGACAATCCCTGCCTTGTGTATATTTCGGTAAACACACGTGAAAAATAACTATGAATTGAACTTGTTTAAGTGAGTTGAATGCATGTAGTTTAAGAGTGACAATACAAAAGGAAAAAAAGTTAGTTCATCAAACAGAAATGAGGAAGATGATGACTTTTTTTTTTTTGGTTTTGTTTACGATGCAGATGATGACATACTATTTATTTGTTATGAATTCACTATCTATTGTTATTGATATTTATAATAATAACTTATTTACGATAAATTAAGTTAAATTTTCATTTTGTTACACATGGATTTTGATAAGTTGAAATATGTACCTTACAAAAATCCTATAAACCCATACTTTCAATTACGTTATAAATTATGGGTTTTTCTAAGGTGTACCCATGAGTTTATGCGCTTTCTAAGTTGTACCCAATGTCTTTCGAAATTCTCAGTAGTTTCCTTGAGGTAGCCTATATTATTAATTTGTGTCCCTTTTAGATAATTCTAAGTTACAAATTTGATTAATTTTATTCCTCACACTCTTTCTAAGTTTCCTAAGAAATGATCTAAATCTTTTGAATATTAATTACAACAAATTGTGATTTTGAAAGAAAAAAATCATAAGTCACTTTCCTTTTTTGATTCATAAGCAAATAAAAAAAAAATACATGCATGCATGTTGTTTTGTTGCATGAACATCTTTGTAGTCTGGCAATTTTACTGGATATAATATTTTATATTTCTTACATTAATCATTAGATAAACTTTAAATAATTGGGTTTTTTTAAGGTGTACCCAAGATTTTTTGCGCTTTCTAAGTTGCACCCAATGTCTTTCGAAACTGTAATACTCCACATTTTCACGTATTTTAAGGAAGTATTTTTGTATTTTATTCGTATAATTTTAATATTTTTATTGAAAAATTATGTTCAATAGGAAAATTAAATGAATAAAAAAATAATAATAAAAATAAATAATAAATAAGTTTTAATTAAAAATAATTATTTGTGTTCATAAATAATATTTTATATTAATGAAATATTTTTAAAAGCTTCTAAAAATAATATTTTCAAGAATTTCCTAATTTACTTTGAGGCAAGGGCCTAAATGTAATTTCCACTTGTTAGGATAAATATGAGCTTTTCCAAACCCTACTTTGGGGCCTATAAATACCCTTTAAACCCAAATATTCAGATTTTCTTTATCATTAGTTGTCATTATGATTACAAAATTTAGAGAGAAAAAGAGAGGAAAAAAAAGAGAGAGAAAGGTGATTTCCGGAAAAAAAAAAATCTGCAGTTTGGTTTTCGGAAAAACAGAAAAAAGTGTTGTTCTTGGGATCCGTGCCTCGCCAGACCCCACCCGCGCCCAGCCGGAGCCACCGTAGAGCCACCTCTCGCCCAGCCGAACCACCGCCGGCCACCTTGCACCACTTCCTCCCCTTTTGGTATTTTCGGACTTCTAAAAAATAAAAATTCTCCTTCTTTCTTTTTGATTCAATCTTGCAAATTCATGTTCATATTTATGTTTAATCATGCTTTTATAAGTTTTAATCATGTTTCAATAAAGTTATGATTTGTTTTAAGGCATGAATTAATCTGTTGTTCATGAAAGTTTAGATTAGGTTTATAAATTATGAAAGTTATGATTTTTATGAGTTTTTATGATTTAAACTTCAATATTATGATCATGAATTATTTTTGTGTGCATTTATGATAATTTTATGAAGTTTAGATTGATTTTCAAAGGCTTTGAATATAAAATAAATTGCTGTCCAAATTTTATAATTATGAAATTCAATAGAATATATATTATGAATATGTTTTGGCTTATGAAAAATTATTCTAGAGCATAGCTGCATAGATTGGTTTCATAATTATGTTATTTGATTGTAGAAGAGTTTTTTCATGAATTTATGATGTTTTTATGAGTTCTTCATGACTTTAAAGTTAATAAATAAATCTGAAATTTTTATAAAAACAAGTTAAAGTAAGCTTTAAGTGTTCATATTATGCTAGTATGAATCAATTCTTTGATGTTACATACAATTTTTAGTATGTTTTATGAAGTTTAAAAGTGATTTTAAGCATGTTTAACATGCTGTCCAGAATTTATAAAGTGAATAATTAGGCTTTTAAAGTATGTAATTAGCATGAATTGATCATATAAATTAAGTAATACATTGCATGGTTGATTTATGTTGTTTTTGAAGTTTTTGAAGGAGTTTTGGTAATTTTATATATCTGTCCACTTTTCTAAAGTGGCATAAAAATTTATATTAAGGTTTTATTATAAAGTATAATAGGTCCCGAAAACCAAGTAATCATACCGTAGAAAAGTAAAGTGTAGTATGGAATTGAATAGAGACCATATAAGGAATGTTTTGGACAAGTTTCCAATATAGAAGTTAGTTTGTAGTTGTTGTAGAACTTAGTCAACAAGGTAGTTTCGGTTTTTCCTTATGTAGGAGACTTTGACCTAGTTCACTTCTAGAAGTTGTGGCGGAGCACCATTATTTTACAAGGTACGTAAGTACTAAAGACAAACACAAGAACTAGAATTCATGCTTGGATGATCCTTGATTATATGAAATATTGTTTTGCTTGTTTGAATCATGAATTGTGTGCATGACAAGTTTTATTAGAAGCATGATATATAGTATAATGACATTCCATGTTAAATAATAATATAAATTCTTATAAGATTGAATTGGAATGTTATGGTCAGTTTAATTTGGCCAATAGTCATGAATCAAGAAAGGAAGTTATTTTTGAGTCGGTTAGTTACTTAATCAGCAAGAAAGGTAGTTGTGAATTTTTATGCACATGATTAAAAGAAGTTATGAGCAATTAATTTATACAAGTTGCCACTCACAGCTTAATGTGTAGTCAAGGAAAAAGTAAACAGTTAGTCACTCACAGTTAATGTGTGGTAAACAAGGTTCAAATTAATTAAAGGACACACATAAGATTAATTCTGAATCACCTTAAATTTAAGATAACTAATATGGCTTGCTTGATTTGATGCATGTCTTTATGTGATTATTGTATGTGAGTCATAACATTGTTAAACAGGTTAATCACTTAAAGTGTAAGAGAACTTGCATCAAAACTCTTGGAATGTATATACCTTGAGTATGAACAATGGTGGGAGTCGTATGCAACAGTGATCTATGACTTCTAATTGGAGTACAAGACGTTGTAATCTTTTATATATATTATGCGTTGGAATTCCGTCACTCTATGTGACATAGTAATACCTTCTTAGAGTTGCTTCCAAGTTGGTGCCCAATAGGGCGATGATTTTTAAGGAGGAAACCCATTCGGTGCAGAATCCATAAATTTAAATATAATAATTAATTTGGTTGAGTCTATGCACAGGTGAAGGGTTGTCAAAGGTCAGTGTTGTGTGTATGTTTTATTTCTTATTGGTTGTTGCATAGTCTTTAGTAGTTATGTACTCAGCTTTGCTGACTGTTTGTTTTGTGTGCATGGCTTTGACTTAGACTTGGTCTTACAATGACCCACTTGTGGTGAGTAGTTGTCTAATATAAGAAAAGCTACAGGTACAAGTAGGCATATGCCATTTCATGATGCGCTGGAGTGAGAGCGCTTGTTGTGTTTTGTAGTTTTACTTTATTTTCTGTTGCTTATGAACTACTAACATTTTCATGGATGTTGTTTTATTTCCTAAAGACTTTGGTTTTGGTTTTAAGGGCCATTAATATGGTTCCGAAGTGTGATAAAGTTTAAGGTTGATTTTTATTTTGAGATTATTTTGAAGTTAGTTTAAATTGGTTTTTGGTTTTAAGACTTTCGCTGTATTACTTTGATAAATGCCTTAGCCGTTATCACAGTGGCGGTAATACTTTGGTTTTTCCATATTTAGAAGTTTTCATAATTACAATTCCTTAATAATTATAACATGTTTTCCGGGAAAATATCAAGTAAGAAGTTAGGAAATTCCAGAGTGTTACATTCTTAGTAGTTTTCTTGAGCTAGCCAATATTATTAAGTTGTGCCCTTTTAGATAATTCTAAGTTACAAAGTTGATTATTTAATCATTCTCTTTTGAAGTTTCCTATGAGATAGGTCTTAATCTTTTGAATATTAATTACAAGAAAGAATTAATTAAAACGAACATAGCCAAATTTTTAAATGGAAAATTAACTACAAAGGGCACAACATAGAAAACTAGGTGAGTTTAAGGGTGCAACTGAGAATTTTGAAAAACAGTTGGGTACATATTAGAAAACGCAAAAACTCATAGTCACACCTTAAATACACCCAAATTTCTAAAGCATATTTTATGATTAATGTAAGAAACATAAAATATCGTATCCAATAAGATTGCAAGACTACAAAGATGTTCATGCAACAAAAGAACATGCATGCATGAATGAGAAAAACTGTTGGTACATATTAGAAAATGAAAAACCTCATAAGCACGCCTTACAAAAACCAAAAAATTTAAAGTTTATTTTATGATTAATATAAGAAAAATAAAATATCGTATCTAGTAATATTGCCAGACTACAAAGCTGTTCATGCAACAAAAAAGAACATGCATACATATAAATTTGTTTTATTTGCTTATGAAAGAGAAAAGGAAAGGAACTTATGATTTATTTTCAATCAAAATCACAATTTATTATATTAGTATCGTAACTTATGATGTAAAAGAATTTGCAATGATTTAGATTAATTTTAAGTTTTGTTGCAAATGATTTTTGATAAATCTATATATTCTTATAAAAAATCCTAGAAAAACCAAAATTTGATTCAATACATTCAAATTAATATTTATCAAAATCTTAATTAATGGATGCATAATTGTATTAGAAAAACGTAGCATTTCATTAAATTTAAAACACATTTTATGCATGTATTTTAATTATATGATACATCTATCACAAACTCATTAAACCTCAAAAAACATAGCTTCTATTATTTGGTTTAATTTTCAAAGGAATACGTAGCAATGAAATCACTATGCGCTCTATATCTTTTATCATTTTAATTTTTATGCATTATATTACTAGTTTGTTTAACTTAAATCTACGTACTCACACAAGAGTAAGGATCAATTATTGCACATGTAGGGTGAGGAAGGTATTGTATCCAAAATGAGCACTAACAAAGAACAAAATTAAATTAATATAATCTAATTTTATTTTGACATTAGGTTTTTTCTTTTTTCAATTTTTTAAAATGAAATATAATTTTTCATTGACTGAAAGCCATTCAACATCTACAATAATCATTAAAGAAAAGTAAAATGCAAAGTGCAGTAATCAAGTAAAGTAAAATTGTTTTTTAAAATCAATATATTGGATATATGAGAAAAAACTCATCACAAACACAATAACTTGCTAAAAACTGTTTTCGATGACATACTTATTCATAGTTTAACAAGACGTACAAAAACAACAAGTAAATGCACTAATCTTTCTTCCACATGTGGTGTACATCAAAATATAGGTTTTTTAATTGAGAGAGAGATTAGGAATTATTCAATACACAACTTTATAATTGTGCGGGTCCACCTTATGGTTTGGTGGCGGAAGGGGTATTAGGATCATGTTGACAATTATTCTCATGTTTACATTCTCTCCTGTAAGGATTGGCTGGAGTAACAGTTGGTTGACCCTTGCCATAATCAGGATCACCTTTTCTTATGGGATCATAACCGATATAACTTAATATTTTCCTATTATTTGATAAACTTTTGGGTAATACTCCACCAAGATCAACCACTCCAGTAGCTTGTGCTTCAAAAATAAAAGTATTTGAAACCACGATTATTGCGAGCATAATGGCAATCATGTTGTTTCTTGAGCTTAAGATTGCCATTTTGACAAATAAACTTAATAATGTTTTGGTTTTTCAAGAATATGTAAATCTAAATNATTTTAAGAATATGTAAATCTAAATGATTATTATTGAGTTTAATAATGTTAATGTTTACTAACTTGTGTGTTTATATACTTATTAATTTTACAATTTTGGCATAAGAAACTAAGATATGATCGAGGTAGTGCTATATTTTCGCAAATTTATGACAATACATTGTTTGTTTATTAATAGAAGACAAAAACTAAAATATGAGGTTGTGCTATATTTTACCAAAGGCACTAAAAAATAAATGTAGTTTATTTTCTAATATAAGGCTATATTTGAAATCACGTTTTTTTTTTTTTAATTACATTTTCCGTTTATAACTTGGGATCTTTATGCAGATGACTAATTTGGAAAAAAATTACCAAAGTGGCTATTTTGATTTTAAAATGTATTTTCGAAATTAGATATCATATAATTAATGTATTTTCAAAATTTATGTTTTGAGAATTTTTTTTATGTTCCAAATGTCACCAAATAATATGGTCCTCAAATGGGCATTTATGATTGCAAATTACCCTTAGCATTATAGTGTAACAACAAAAAATTAAAAAAAAAACTTTTTTTTTTAATGTACAACAAATCAAACCTCAATGTCACTTACTCATTTTGACTAATGATAATAAATTAAAAAAAATTGTTAGAAACTTTTTATCCTGTTTTTGGTACTGGTATATAGTTTGTATTGGATTTTCGCTACTTTTCAAAATATACGTCCCACATCTAATATACTCCCTCCTATTTCATTACACTATATATTTCAATATACCTACCCTACTATCATTATGCCGGACAATCTCTTGTATATATTTCTTTCAACACACTTGAAAAAATTAACATGAATTTAACTTGGTTAAGCGAGTTGAATGCATGTAGTTTAAGGGTATAAATGTAGAAGGAAAATTTCTGTTCAAATGGTGTTCAATAAGTAGGAGAACCTTTAAAGCAAATAGAATTGAGAAAGATGATGACATACTATTTTTTTTACAGTGTAGATGATAACATACTATTTATTTGCTAAGAATTCACAATTTATTGTTACTTATATTTATCATAATAAATTATTTACAACAAGTTAAGTTAAAATTTGAATTTTTTTACACATGGATTTTGATAAGTTGTAATATGTATTCTACAAAAATTCTATAAACCCAATTCCAATCATGTGATAAATTATGGGTTTTTTCACGTGTACCCATGAGTTTTAGCGTTTTTAAAGTTGTACCCAATGTTTTACGAATTCTCAATCGTACCCTTGAGCTAGCCAATATTAATAAGCTACAAAGTTGATTAATTTTATTCAATCATTCTATTTTGAAGTTTCCTAAGGGAGAGATCTTAATCTTTAGAATATTAATTACAATAGAAAAATTAATTAAAACAAAAGTAGCTAAAATCTTAAACGGAAAATTAACTACAAAGGGCACAACTTAGAAAATTAGGCGAGTTTAAGGGTGCAAGTGAGAATTTTTAAAAACAATTGGGTACATATTAGAAAACTCGAAAATTCATAAGCACATTAAAAAAAACCAAATATTTAAAGTTTTATTATGATTAGTTTAAGAAACATAACATAACGTATCCAGTTAGGTTATTACTAGACTACAAAGATTTTCATGCAACATAAGAACATGCGTATATGTATATTTGTTTTATTTGCTAATGAATGAAAAAAGGAAAGTGACTTATGATTTTTTTTTTCAAAATCACAGTTTATTATATTAGGATGGAAACTTACGATGATAAAAGAATTTGCAACGAGTTAGGTTACTTTAAAGTTTTGTTGCAAATGATTTTTGATAAATCTATATTAATGTTAAAAAGAAAATCCTAGAAAACCACAGTTTTACAAACTATATATTAAAAATCATCTACATTTACCTCAAAAATAACCTTCCGGTGTCGGATTATTGGAGACCTTATAAATGGGAAAAACTGATTGCTTAGAGTTATTGAATGTGTATAGAAGATTAGAAGCTTAATTAGTTAGACCGAGATCGAAAATTGAACTAGCTTACGTTGAGTAGAAAGTTGGATCGAGTCACCAAGCTAACTGAGGGGATTTTCTTCGATTCCCCCAGCTAAAAAATGGGGGTCCTCTGTTCCTNCCCCAACTAAAAAATGGGGGTCCTCTGTTCCTTGTTGATATGAAAAATGGATTTCATAACCTTTCCAAATTGCAAGCCTACACAATGTCGTTAAATCGACCAAACTCCAATAATGCATCACTGAAATTAATAGTCGAATCCAAAGCAATATCGTTTGGAAATCTAAATCATATGATGGTAGTAATCGACTCTATTTTTTGGTGTTGGTGGTAAACGAGTGGACTTTATCGCCATTGTTGAATTGGAGAATTTGTTTGAGAAAAGAAGGTTTCTTAGCTTTAACTAAATATTGAAACTACAACATGTATTCTTGTAGGCGGTCACACCATTAGTTAAGTGTGTGGCAAAAACACTCTCATCGTACTCACTATTAAGAATAGGCGTATAGCTACCAAAATGAAATGTTTTTGATAGATAGTTTTGCTATTTTTTTCTTAAAAGAACCCATGTATGTAATAATAATTACCAAAGCCAGTTGAATGGTTCCCTAATTGCAAGCACTACACAATATTGTTACGTTACAAGTGCGAAAAACAAGTGGCAAGTTGGCCCATTAGGCTTTAACGGGTAAGTTGAGTTTTTTTTAACTTGTAACGCCTAACTCTTTTAGCTTGTAGATTTTCTCTTCGGTACATGTTGATTCAATACATTCAAATTAATATTTATCAAAATCTTAATTAATAGATGCATGATGCTGAATTGTATTTGAAAAACGTAGTGTTTCATCAAATTTAAAAACATTTTATGCATGTATTTTAATTATATGACACGTCTATCAAAACTCGTTAAACCTCAAAAAACATAGCTTCAATTAAATTTGGTTTAATTTTGCAAGGAATATGTAGCAATGAAATCTATGCGCTCTACATCTTTTATCATTTTAAATTTTATGCATTACTAGTTTGTTTAACTTAAATCTACGTACTCACACAAGAGTAAGGATCAATTATTGCACATGTAGAATGAGGAAGGTACTGTATCCAAAATGAGTACTAACAAAGAACCAAATTAAATTAATATATCTAATTTTAATAGGTTTTTTCTTTTTTCAATTTTTTAAAATGAAATATAATTTTTCATTGACTGAAAGCCACTCAACATCTACAATAATCATTAAAGAAAAGTAAAATGCAAAGTGCAGTAATCAAGTAAAATTGTTTTTCTAAAATCAATATATTGGATATATGAGAAAAAACTCATCACAAACACAATAACTTGCTAAAAACTTTTTACGATTGCTTACTTATTCATAGTTTAACTAGGAGTACAAAAAGAACAAGTAAATGCACTAAACTTCCTTCCACATGTGGTGTACATCAAAATATAGGTTTTTTAATTGAGAGAGAGATTAGGAATTATTCAATACACAACTTTATAATTGTGCGGGTCCACCTTATGGTTTGGTGGCGGAAGGGGTATTAGGATCATGTTGACAATTATTCTCATGTTTACATTCTCTCCTGTAAGGATTGGCTGGAGTAACAGTTGGTTGACCCTTGCCATAATCAGGATCACCTTTTCTTATGGGATCATAACCGATATAACTTAATATTTTCCTATTATTTGATAAACTTTTGGGTAATACTCCACCAAGATCAACCACTCCAGTAGCTTGTGCTTCAAAAATAAAAGTATTTGAAACCACGATTATTGCGAGCATAATGGCAATCATGTTGTTTCTTGAGCTTAAGATTGCCATTTTGACAAATAAACTTAATAATGTTTTGGTTTTTCAAGAATATGTAAATCTAAATGATTATTATTGAGTTTAATAATGTTAATGTTTACTAATTTGTGTGTTTATATACTTATTAATTTTACAATTTTGGCATAAGAAACTAAGATATGATCGAGGTAGTGCTATATTTTCGCAAATTTATGACAATACATTGTTTGTTTATTAATAGAAGACAAAAACTAAAATATGAGGTTGTGCTATATTTTACCAAAGGCACTAAAAAATAAATGTAGTTTATTTTCTAATATAAGGCTATATTTGAAATCACGTTTTTTTTTTTTTTAATTACATTTTCCGTTTATAACTTGGGATCTTTATGCAGATGACTAATTTGGAAAAAAATTACCAAAGTGGCTATTTCGATTTTAAATTGTATTTTCGAAATTAGCTATCACATAATTAATGTATTTTCAAAATTTATGTTTTGAGAATTTTTTTTATGTTCCAAATGTCACCAAATAATATGGTCCTCAAATGGGCATTTATGATTGCAAATTACCTTTAACATTATAGTGTAACAAGAACAAAAAATTAAACAAAAAAAACTATTTTTTTTTATTGTACAGCAAATCAAACCTCAATGTCACTTACTCATTTTGACTACTGATAATAAATTAAAAAAAATTGTTAGAAACTTTTTTATCCCGTTTTTGGTACTGGTATATACTTTGTATTGGATTTTCGCTACTTTTCAAAATATACGTCCCACATCTAATATACTCCCTCCTATTTCATTACACTATATATTTCAATATACCTACCCTACTATCATTATGCCGGACAATCTCTTTTATATATTTCTTTCAACACACTTGAAAAAATTAATATGAATTTAACTTGGTTAAGCGAGTTGAATGCATGTAGTTTAAGGGTATAAATGTAGAAGGAAAAAGTTTGTTCTAATGGTGTTCAATAAGTAGGAGAACCTTTAAAGCAAATAGAATTGTGAAAGATGATGACATACTATTTTTTTTACAGTGTAGATGATAGCATACTATTTATTTCCTAAGAATTCACAATTTATTGTTACTTATATTTATCATAATAAATATCTACAACAAGTTAAGTTAAATTTTGAATTTTTTTACACATGGATTTTGATAAGTTGAAATATGTATTCTACAAAAATTCTATAAACCCAATTCCAATCATGTGATAAATTATGGGTTTTTTCACGTGTACCCATGAGTTTTAGCGTTTTTAAAGTTGTACCCAATGTTTTACGAATTCTCAATCGTACCCTTGAGCTAGCCAACATTATTAAGCTAGCCAATGTTATTAAGTAATGTCCCTTTTAGCTAATTCTAAGTTACATAGTAGATCAATTTTATTCTATCATACAATCAAACTCTTTTGAAGTTTCCTAAGAGATAGATCTATATCTTTTGAATATTAATTACAATGAAAGAATTAATTTAAAATGAAAATAACGAATATTTTCAATGGAAAATTAACTAAAAAGGGCAAATTTTAGGAAATTAGGTGAGTTTAAGGGTGCAATTAATTTTTTTTGAAAAACTATTGGGTACATCTTAGAAAACGCAAAAACTGATCATGGGCACACCTTAGAGAAACCCAAAAATTTTAATTTTATTTTATGATTAATGTAAGAAACATAAAATATCGTATCCAGTGAGATTGCCAGGCGAATAAGATGTTCATGCAACAAAAGAACATGCATGTGTGTATATTTGTTTATTTGCTTATGAATGAGAGAAGGGAAGTGACCAAAACTTATGATGATAAAAGGATTTGCAACAAAATTGGTTAATTTTAAGTTTTGTTGCAAATGATTTTTGATAAGTCTAAATATTCTTTTAAAAAGATCCTAGAAAGCAACATTTTACAAACTATATTTTAAAAATCATCTACATTTACCTAAAGAATAAACTTGGCGTGTGGGATCAATGAAGAAATACAAGTTTAATAATAGAAATAATGGAATTGCTTGGAGTTATTGAATGTGTATAGAAGACTAGTAGCGTAAACAGTTCAGCCGAGATCGAAGATTGAACTAGCTTGCATCGAGTAGAAAATTGGATCGAGTCACCAAGCTAATTGAGGGGTTTTCTTCGAGTCCCACAATAAGAAATTAAAATAGGGGTCCTTTTTTCCTTGTTAATCTTAGTTCATTAATAAAAAAATTGATATGATTTTATTTTTTACTCCAGTCAAGAAAATGGTTTGCATAATCTTTCCAAATTGTGAGCCTACACAATGTCGTTAAATCGACCAAACTCCATCAATGCATCACTGGAATCCATTGTCAAATCTAAAGCATTATCATTTGGTAATCTACCTCATGTGATGGTGGTTATCGATCCTGTTAGAAATATGACTAGTAGCAAACAAAAAAGGTATGAGCTTTAAACTTATCTCTGAAGGAGTGGTTGTGGCGTGACAAAAGATCACTGCCCTAAATCGAATTTGCCCCGTACTCGTACACACGGACTCATGGCAATCGACCCCCAGGGATACACAACCTTTGTTCCAAAGGTGTACTACAATGGAACAAATTGAGAACAAAATCAAACAATGCCCAAAGAAGCTTTTATGTGTTTAGATTTTGTAGAGAAATTTGATTGTGTATATCTTTTCTTGAAGTAGAGGCCTTTGGGATTTAAAGAAAATAATTTGAGGTTACTTCTCTCATTTTTCCATGTGGGACAAGAGATTATTTTTTATGAGAGCATATGGGGTTAGCACTTATATTCTTTCCATGTGGGATCGTATTATTTTGTACTATTATACTATTTTCTTTTGAAGCATTTTGTAGAGTTCTTTTCAACTCCAATACTAACTCCAACGGATCCGACTCTATTTTTGTGTGTTGGTGGTAAACAAGTGGACTTTTTCGCCATTGATGAATTGGAGAATTTGTTTGAGAAAAGAAAGTTTTTTAACTAAATATTGAAATTGCAACATGTATTTCTGTAGGTGGTCACACCATTAGTTGAATGTGTGTCGAAAATGCTCTCTTCGTACTAATTACTAATAATAGGCGTGTAGCTACCAAAATGAAATGTTTTTGATAGATAGTTTAGTTATATGTCCGAAAAGAACCCATGCATGCAATAATAATTACCAAATTCAATTGAATGGTTCCCTAATTGCAAGCACTACATAATATTGCTACTTACAAGCGTGAAAAACTAGAAGCAAATTGGCTCTTTAGGCTTTTACTCGAGTAATGTCGGGCTTTTTAAAATTGTAACACCTAACGCCTATAGTTTATAGTTTTTTCTTAGGTAGATGTTGATTCAGTACATTCAAATTAATATTTATCAAAATCTTAATCAATGGAGACATAATCATCATACAATATTAAAAAGCATTTTGGACAACTTCAGTACGCCACCTAACCCCACCCCCCCCCCCCCCCCACACACACACACACATTCACATGCATGCATTATTTACATGGCAAGCTCTGGCCAATGTAACGCCACATATGCTGGTTCTCTACCTTCAACATTGTGACATGTATGAATAATTGATACAATATACCTAAAAATGTAATAGCAACAAGAATTGAACTCATGATCTTTCAAATAAAATGTAATTACACAACCATGAATCCACTTTTTTTAGTTAATTTGTTATTCACAATAAAATATAATGAAGTGCTATAGTTACATGAGTACATGTAACTAAACGTACATGCACAAATATGCGTATTTTTAAGAGGTATGATAAAAGAATATTGTTAACACATTACCTTATCCCAAATGCCCGATAATTGTTATTTTCATCCAAAAAAATGAAGGTCTATTATATTATGACAATCTTACCATGAAAAATAATTTTTACCAATTTTATACGAGCCAAAAGGTTACCAAAAGATATTAAAATAAATTATAAAAGTTTATGAATAATAACATATTTGGTATTGAGATCGACCCAAGGCATCGGCTTGGCCAAATTACTAGTTGTATTTGAAAAACGTAGAATTTCATCAAATTTGAAACACATTTTATGCATTTTAATTATGTGACACGTCTAATGAGAACCTCAAAAAAACATAGCTTCTATTAAATTTGGTTTAATTTCCAAAGGAATATATAACAATAAAATCACTATGTGTTGTGCATCTTTCATCACTTTTATTTTTTTTTTTGTATTACTTGTACGTTGAACTTAAATCTACGTGCAGACACAAGAGTACCGATCAATGATTGTAAATATAGGATGAGGAAGGTATCGTATCCAAAATGAGGACTAATCAAGTTCCAAATTAAATTAATATAATATTGTTATAGAAAGAGAGTTTTAGAAGAGAGTATTAGGAGATAATAGATTCATATTCTTATTCATAAATCATGAGGGAGGACATATATATATATAGACAAGGAAAACAATTAGGGTTTCCTTAGATAATAATAAACCTAGTATCTAGAATATCCTAGAATAATCATAGGGGTATAATGGGCATTCACTAAATACATTTATTATATAACACTCCCCCTTGGATGCCCATTATTGAATAGTATGCTTCGTTAAAACCTTACTAGTAAAAACCCCTTGGGAACAAAAATCTAGTGAAGGAAAAAGAGTACATCACTTTCATAATACACTTTAAGATGTAGCCTCATTAAAAAACCTTACCTGGAAAACCCAGTATGGGATATAACCACGGTTAAGGGAAAAAGTGTGCAACGCGTATTTTCTCTCTCTGATAAAAGCATAACTTGAGATCTTCCAGAATAATTAATCCAACGTCTTTGGTAGTAGCTTCGCATTTGAAGTTGAATAGCATTCAACTCAATCCTTCCTGAATGGACTTCAATCTTCAACATGAGATATATTCATTTCTCTATACTCTTGAAATAATACATATGTTGTGTTTATCATTACTTCATTATTGTCAAGTTGCCATAAATATTAAACTTATGCCTTTTTCTGGAAGTTATATAAATTAGCTATTGATAATTACATATTAATCATAATTGATCATAATTTATGGCAACTTGTGAGATTATCAACATCATTGTCTAATCTTATGTAAATTAGTAATTACATTTATGGTTCTTCTAGACCCTAAAAAGATTATCCTTATAATATCAAAGTTCTCCAATGAATATAAGATTCTGATTATCTCTCACATGCTCAAACTTCAAGTTGAGTGTTGAAAATATATCCCGGGATATGTGTAGTTTAAATAAATAATATGAAGGACTTGATATTTAAATATGTCATATACAAATTCTTCTGGAACTTTTATACATGATTCATAACATGTTGTTAAAACGCCTTGATATGTATAATTTATCAAAAAATTATATCCTCATTGGAGTTTAATTTTTTGTCATGTGAGTCTTCATACTATTGTAAACACAACTTACTACATTATGTACCAAATTTCACGTACATCACAATTTTTGTATAGAATTAGTGCATGTAAATGATGAGATGTAAAATGTATACTAATAAGATAACAAACATAAAACATGTATATGATGAATGATACATCTAACTACTATCTACACATGCAATGAATAATGCGTTTATCTACGACTCATACATGCATTTAAATGTAAGACTAAAAAAATGCAAGACACTATACATTGTGGATTTCAAAAATTCATTGTTGGACTTCTGGTCCTTAATGATCATCATTATTCACCTTCAATTGGACTTCAAATCCATGATAAACTTTGATCATTATCAATATGTCGACATAAAAGTGGAATTTTATTTCAGATACCTATTTTCAAATCCACTACTTTTGCATATGCATATAATCCATCAGTTCCATCATTACCGGTATCACATTTTTCAAGATATAATTTGCATGCTATTTTACAATGATATCTGAATACATTTTCCATTGGTACCGTTAGTCGATTATAACATCTAAGTTCTTATATCATAGGTCATCTGTTATAATTCATATATCTATACCACTTCTGGGGCATGCATTATGGTATTAATATACCGTTACACTTTCAATAGTGTCAACTGCACTTTCTTGCCATATATTATTTATTTTGGAACCGATCATATAACCTACACTTCAGGTGTAGTGATTCAAGTATTATTGGCAAGATTTATCTCAATGTATACACATATTATGACCAAAATGTATCTTCAACGCTATGAAACATGAGACATAACTGAATGCAATTCAAGCCAAAGATGTGCAACATATCTTGATAATATATAGACAAAAGTTGGCAATTATATCTCAAATAGTCATTATAGGAATCATCACTTTATAATTCAGTAATTTTGCCAACTTATCTCAATTCTTCTCCCCCTAAGTTGATAAAATTTTCAAATATAGGGGCATCATATTCTTAACCAACTTAGTATATTATTTCATGTGCAAAAAATATTTCAATCCAATAGAATATATATATATATATAATATATATATATATATATAATATATATATATATATACACACACATATACATATAAAACAAATTTCATCGCTTAGAAGAGATATATTCAACAAACTATCTGACTCTTCTGGAGAACAATCAATGAAAACCATTTCTTCTATAACTTATGATGTACATCGCACATGTGCTTTTAAAATCATCATAAATTGTTCTCTTCTAGAGACTAATAACAATGGGGCGACAGTTATTGTGCAGTTGTCGGTTTATTCTTGTGTACTGACATTCAACAGCCCCAATCAAAAATGAATGTTATATAAACATAATTACTCCATTCAGTGATGATCTTCTGGATTGCCAATGACTTTGATAGTGAGTTATAGAAAGATAGTTTTTATTTACTCAAAGTGTTAACATACAAGGTGATTTGGTAAGCTTTTACTCACATAATATGGAACAACATATAAACTATTTTAGTGAATTTCTGGTCACCCATTACATATCTATGTCCAAAGTTGTTCAAAAATAACTTTATATTTTTCTTGAAATTTTCTTAATAAGCACAATCCAAATATAGCTCAATATCAATGCTCATTAATTATGTCCTGCCATTCAAAACATTTCACATATCTAACATGAGAGAGTGTCAGCACATTATTTCATATCAAATTGAAACTTTAGGTTTCCATTACATGTGATTATACATTAAAATTGGATGGCCTAATGTAATTATCACATCTAGATAATTTTCTAAATTCTGGTCAGTTTTCAAACACTAGCGATCACTTTTATTATACATACTTCATGCATAGCCATAAACATTAATATGGTGTGATATACAAACACTAACATGTTTTTCTTTCTATACTCGACAAGACTAATACTTTATGCAATAATCACTCATACTCTGCTAGAGCATTGATTATTATCATGATACATGATGTTTGTTTTGTACATTTTATACTCTTCTGGAGTATTCTTATAATCCTGGTACATATGAATTTAATTACCACGCTTATCTTTAGAACTCAATTGTCTACCACACTTCAGGTGTGCTCTATATTCATTAACAATTCACATTGTCCTTTCAGGACATATATTTTAATTAAAACACATATGTGTGGTATATAATCAATGACATTCATTCATATCCATCTTCCAATTCATAATGA
Organism: Suaeda aralocaspica; assembly: GCA_016808085.1. Classification (NCBI taxonomy): domain Eukaryota; kingdom Viridiplantae; phylum Streptophyta; class Magnoliopsida; order Caryophyllales; family Amaranthaceae; genus Suaeda; species Suaeda aralocaspica. The sequence goes on along the minus strand of PYUH01000160.1, from coordinate 347,675 downwards.
TATCATTTAGTATATTTAATTATCATGTGGCCACCTCTATTAAATAAATCATTATATTTACCATACTGACCATCAGTATATTTTACAATTCATGGAATAAATACTATGTAGCTTTCCCTAATCCTTGCATATGGGGGCATGAAAAATAATCCAACAAGATTATATCTCATATAGCCATATACGAAGTATCTTTTAAGCTATAAATTATTTTGGCAATGCATGTATCAAGCAATTTGAATAATTATTCTTATAAAACTTTTACATGTTATTCTTGCCCAAATGCGTCTCTACGAGACTTGAGGGTCAACCCCTTGCACATCTAAGATGCTTGCTCTTCGAACCTGCGTTCAATCTTTATACTGAAAATCTTCAAATATATGGGCATAACGGATACATTTTCAACTTAGTTGCTCACAATGTCATACTCAATCTCTTAAACTCATAAAACTTTTCCTTGCTAATAGAATATTATGTATGCATGTTTGTAGTTCATTCTTAAGAACTTTTAATGAATTATATTAAGGTAAATATCATGCCAACAAGCTCATCATCTTATGCCAACATATATGCAATTTCTTATTCATTTCTAAGAAATGAGTAAGTCTAGTTATTTATGCACCATTAATACTCGTCCATACACATAGTTCGTAATCAAGAACGTCCACTAAAAGATAGTATATCAACTATTTAAAATCTTGGAATATTATTTTCACATGACATTGTGCACATAGAACATAATTATTTTATAGATGATGGGTTATCCAAGCTAGTGTAGAAACTATAGAAATTTTTAGGTCACAATAATATCTTTATATTATTCTTAAGATTTCTCGATCTTTGGAATGAGTATTCTTTATAAAATTAAAGAACTTCATGCCTATATATACTAGTATTTTATGTTCAATTTACTAGTTATTTAAATCCTACTTCATATAGGTATATGTATCACATATAGTTGAAACCGATCATGCATTGAGATTTTATAACTAAATAAACTGTATCAAAATAGAATCAACTTACAAGATAACATACTTATGTAAAAATGGTATTGTCTTAAAATAATGCATGTACTTGAGACAGATCAATGTTTAAATAAACGGACTATAAAATCAATTTCGCACTTTAGCTTGCAATGTACTAATAGCACACTACTTATTATATTACATAATTGTTGCAAGAAAAAGCATAAGAGCCTCCTAGAATTACCATTACCAATCAACCAAATTTTTTCGCATCAATTTATCAAAGTTAAGAATCATCGACAAATATTAAATGTGTTGTCAAAAATATGTAGTCAAAAATTTTGTTATATTAAAACATGTATTCTAGTACTCATCATGTTGTTGACCACTACATCTCATAGGAAATATTAGACTTGATTTTTAACTATGCCAAACTACTCTAAAGTACTCAACTTTCTATATAAATTTACCAAATACATTGACTAATTCATCATTAAACACTCTTGTGTCAAAAGATTACGATTAATTATTTAATTTAATTGAAGTCGGTCTCTTGAAGTAGATAGGTTCGTAAAATTAAAATATACTAGCTTCTACTCTTATCAATTGTTAGTGCATCAAAAGCAGTATATGTTTGTCTAATTCTAAACTATTTACAGATCTACATTAACTTAATTATGGTGTAGAGCACTTATAATTGATATATAACCAATATAAACTTATGGATAAATTGACTAAGATGAGAAACATATATTCTCTCTCATAAAATATATTGATCGACTTAATTATATTAAGTGTCCAATTTAACTTTTATTATGTAATTTGTATGCTAATAGAGGACATCAAACAAGTTGTCTACCACGAGGAATGCATTCAAGAGTACTAATTTTTCCTCCAAATACAATACACTAAATTTGGACAATATGACATATGTCATATATTAATGGAAACGTAAGTTTTTTTTTTTTTAATATTGTATATATTAATTATATTTTATTATTGAACTAATATTGAAAACTGATATTGTACACACTTTAATTGCTAACCCGAAAAACAAGTAATTTGAAATGGGTAAATGGTAGAAGTATGTAATTATGTGCATCAAAACAATAGGCATCGTGTACTAGCTAGGATAACAGAGGCATAATGTATTATATATCTATGTAAATGGAACTAACACATCACATATGTATAGTACTGGAATATGCTAGATAGCTAGCTGAAAGTAGTATATATATATATATTATGTGTGTTGGCATGCATCGTCATATATTTATATTAGTGCCAGATACATATGATTAAACCTTGTTTTGGTAGGAATTGCGAATGCGAATAAACCATTAATGTTAAAATATAATCTAATACATGTAGAGTCTCAACTCTCAAATGTAATAGTAGTACGTAATTGAAAATGCGCATTAACTAAATAATAGGCACATTAAAGACTTAATTGAATGGGTAGCCTATACATGCATATTGATGATCAAATCATCATGTGTTTGTCAAATCGATTTGGGACCATTGCATTGTTCGTTTGGTACTCAGTACTCACATCACAACGCATGACCATTTCAACAAACAACGCAATCAACCATTTATGTATGGTCCATTATATCTCGATCTCTAACTAACTAATTAAGCTAGCTAGCTAGTAGCATCTTCTATTTTTTTCATCTTTAATTAGTTTGTTTTATAATTTTGTGTTGAGATTATGACATCCACCAAATTGCTTTCAGACCAATCACAAGTATGTACTGTATGTTTTCTTAGAATTATTGTGTTTTGATCTTGATGGTGCAATACCATCAGCAGCCATTTTCACATAAAACATTCAACTACATTTCCATTCATTCGTGAAACTTCGGTGGTCCATATCCATTCATATTCAAACTTATAATATATATACTTCATGTATGGTGAAATATGCTGATCGATTGATGAGTATATACTTCGGTGGTCCATATCCATTCATATCCATCGGCCAGAAATTAAAAACCCTTAAAAATGAGAAAAGAAGATAAGAGAAATCCCAAACCTAAAACAGCAGACTGCGTTGCAACAGCAAGAACAACAGCAGATTCAGCCACGAACACCGACAACAGATCAACAACCCTAAACCAGAAATTAAAAACAATCAACAACAATCAACAACCCTAATTCGACTTGGAAGCTTCAAGCTTCAATCGAAAACCAGAAATTAAAAACAATCAACAACCCTAAACCCAGAAATTAAAAACCCTAAAAAATGAGAAAAGATGAGAAGAGAAATCCCAAACCACGAATTCATTTGGAGGTTAGCAGCAGATTTTGATTGGAAAGCTTCAAGCGCCAATTCGACAGATTTTGATGAAAACTCACGAATTCCACAGCTTCAAGCGCGAAGTGAGAGAGTGAGAGAGAGTTTATATTGAGTGAGAGAGGATCGAAGTGAGAAGAAGAGAGAAAGTGGAGTGTTGGTGGTGGTGGAGCAAGGGCGGTTTACGAGGAAGGAGAAAGGAGGAAGGAGGAAGGACGAAGAAGAAAGAAGATAGGGTGAATGAAGGAGGGAAAAAGTGAATGAAGGTATGTAGAAGTGAAGTTCAGGAAGGAATGAAGTTGAATAATTGTGTGTTGGTATTTAATTTGCTGCTTGATGAAAACCCACGCAGCAAATGGAAAAAAAAAAGCAGCAAAAAATATTATTTGCTGCGGTTCCTAAAAGACCGCAGCAAATAATAAAGGGCGGGTTTTTTTTTTTATTTTTTGCAATTATTTGCTGCGGTTTTAGATGAATGGAAGAAAACCGCAGCAAATGGGCCGCAGCAAATGTGTTTTTTTGTACTATATAATCCATGCATGGATTATCACAATAGGAGATAACAAGTAATAAATGACTGCCTGTTCAAATTAATCAATATACTACGGAGTACGTAATTCTTAATTAGTCATGAGAAACTATATAGATTCTAGAGGATAACATAATGAACTTGCCACAATCAAGTAATCTGAGCTAAGAACCAGGAAAAAGCCACGTATATAAATAACTCAACTACAAGTAGAGTTTCCAACCAATAAATAAAAATCTGTACATAATAACCCTTATCTAAGACTTGAACAATCAATCCTCGGGCAAGTGACAACACACACAACTCAAGCTGCATATTTCACAACAACCAAAGGGCAAAGGGCATGCATCAACACTCAATTCTCACACAGAGGCCGGAGTTTTTTTTTTTTTTTTTGATGCAAAAGCGGGAGCAGGTTAAGTAGAGATGTTACAAGAGTTATACTCTTCAGTGAAAAACAATAGAAGTGATAATACTAGGCACAACATAGAAGACTTCTAAGGGGATAGTGGGGTAGCTACTATCTCTGCATAACTTGGCCATCATGTCTGCGACTTTGTTGCTGGACCGTGGAGCATACTCAATCTTCAAACCATGGATCTGAGAAATAAGAGCCCTGCAAGCCATGACAATATTAATGTTAGCTTCATGACAAAGGCCGGAGTTTGACTCGATACTTTCTTTCCTAGCTATAAATTGAAAGGAAGAATTTGGTTGCAGCTATATCCCCTTGCAAGCTGGTATGAAATAAAAATGTTGTGTTTATTGAATCTTCCAAACAAAGACCATAATATCCTTTAAGCAAATGGGAAAACATGATACATTACACTTCCCCCACTACACCTTTCCATCTCAGTAAAAAATCACGACTGACCTCTTTTATAGGTAGTTGATGAAAAACAAAGGTTTTTGGCTACCAAACAATGAGATTTTTTTTTAGTGAAACAAATTAATTTGATAAACCAGATAATGCTTATTCCAAAGATATGAGGCAGTGCTATATTTTCGCATATGTATTACACTTTATTGTTGGTTTACTAATATAACGTAAAATTCGAAATATTAGGTTGTGCTATATTTTTGTAAATGCTCTAAAAAATAGTCTTTTCTAATATAAGGTTAAATTTCAAATCAAATTACTTTGTTCTTTAAGGTTAAATTTCAAATCAAAGTCTTAGGCCCTGTTCTGCTCCACTTAAGTTCATTTCAGTAAAAAGTTCAACAAAAATAAGTTTCAATCTTTAGTAAATTGTTAGTGATTTCAGCAAAAATAAGTTCAAATAAGTAAAAATAAGTTCAGTTCAGCAAAAATAAGTTCAAACAAGTAAAAATAAGTTCAGTTCAGTAAAAATAAGTTCATATTAGCAAAATTAAGTTGATGAGAACAGGACCTTAGTTTCTACTATAAAATAAACTTGTTTTTGTGCTATTTAAAATAACAGAGTCGCAAAGTTGATTATCTGTTGCAATAAAGGGTGGAGTCGATTGAAGATGGGTTATCTGTGTTGGAAGTTCTTGAGTGAAATACAAAGAAAGTGAGAAAATTAAAGAGAGTGTCAGCTTGATAAAATTATCAAACTTTCTCTAATATGTAGCTATTATTTGTTATGAGAATATTATATAAGTTATAATATTAGTGTCCCTCAACGAATTTAATAAACAGATTAATACTTAATGGTCACAACATTTATGTCCTCCTAAAAATATTGACTATTGTATACCCTCTTCTAAATTTTAGCCTATATAACCCATACTCATGGTTCTTCAAGATATGCATAAAGAAAATCAATAATATTAATTATTTCTCTAAAAAATATTCCATCGCTTTTGGGCAAACATTTTGAGTTTCAACGGGGTTTGTGGTCCACAAAAACTCCGACATGGTGCTAAGGGAGGGCATCCGCTTGATGATTACCTCACCAGGGTAGCACATATTTGTCTTTTAGAACAGTGGTTCACCACAAAGCGGCAAATTTCATTTTACTATCTGCGCTCCAACAAATAAGTTTTTATTTATTATATTTTTACCTTCTAATTATGATAATCTACTAGTGTGGCTCATGTTGCTAGCCGAAAATGGATCACGAAGGCTCTATAATAACGGAGCAAACGAGGTTTTTTCAACTAATGGATGATCAAGAAACACTGCTATACCAATGTCAAATTTGGTTTCCATGGCAAAGCATTCCAATGAAATTATTATATATTTTTCCATTATTCGAATTTGTTCTGCATTACTTAGCTTGAATCCTTAATAGAGGAAAGAAACTAATCACAAACACAATAAACTTATAAAATTTGTTTCAATTGTTTATTAATTCATAAACACGCACCTCACCCTCAACCAAGGAGCCGTGAGATCAATAAATACACTAATATAGTTTTTTAATTGAAAGGGAGATTTAAAATTAGTCAATATACAAATTTATAATTGTGTGGGTCCACACTATGACTTGGAGGAGGAAACTGAGGGGTGCTAGGATCGCGTTCACAATCATTCTCATTGTTAGAGGACCATCTCAATCAAAAGTTTAAGTTGATGGTTGAGGTCCAGGAATTGGTTTTATACTCTATCACTCATGTTCACATCCTTGTTTGTAAGGATTGGCTGGAGTAGGTGGTTTGCGCTTTTGATAATCACGAATTCACGATCACCTCTTCTTATAGGATCATAACCGATTACAGTTAATATATTCCTATTGAAAACTCCAATATTATTAACTAGTTTTACTTGTGCTTAAAAAAAGAAGGAATTAGAAACCATGATTATAGCTAACATAATTGCAATCATGCTCTTATTTGAGATACCCATGTTGAAGATTTCTTTTCGAAAGGTTATGTAATGTAAATGAAATTAGTAAGAATGTAAGTAATGCTTATTACTGAATGTGTTGCTCGTATTATTGATGAATGTGCTTGTTTATTTTGTGTTGGAGGAAAATATGATAATTCTAGCATAGGAGGTTAAGATATGACGTAGTCCTAGATTTTCGTGAATTCATTACAAAATAAGTACTCCCTCCGTTTTTTTTTTACTTGCTACATATACTCAAAAGAGAAGTTTCTTATTACTTGTTACATATCTCTCTTGGAGTGTGGGTCCTATTAGAGGTGAAACTAGTTCGGTTTAAAACCGAAAACCAAACAGCACTAAATCGCTTTTAAAATATGGTTCGGTCTTTTTATAATTTTGGTGTAGTTTGGAGCGAAATTTTTTGAAAATTCGGTGTTTGATTTGGAGTCGATTTGGAGTTTTAAAATTTCGGTGCAAACCGCATACCGAACACCGATCTACTCAAATCCTCAAGTCCAGTTAATTATGAAGGCCAAATAGTTCAAAGTTCCAAAAGAACCTAAAAACATGAAGATTGTTTAATGTATATTAGATACTTAGATAGTAGTTATATGCCTATATACTTTTAGCAGGTTAAGTAGGATTTGAGGGAAGATAAGTAGAAAAAAAATGTCGTACAAAATTATGGTTTGGTTTGTATTCAAAAGTAGAAGACCGAAATTTTGTGGTATGGTGTGGTTTGAACTGTAACATAATTTGGATTGGATTGGATTGGATTGGAGTGAAAAATCAGAGACCGAAATATAATGGTTTGGATTTGTAGTTGGCCAAAGTCCAAACCGCGCATCGAACTTTCACCCCTAGGTCCCATGGTTTATCTACCACTTTATCCTTTATTTTGTTAAAATTACATGATTTAATTACTTTTACCCCTTTTAATCACCTTAAATTGCCTACTTAACTCTTTTTAATTACATGGTCCCATAATGATGTTGATGTTTTTAAATTATCGTGCCATCTTGCTATGTGGCAAGTAAATAACAATGGAGGAAGTAGTAGTCTGCTAATACAAGAGCATGTTTAGCCTCAAATTTTAAGACTTGGGGGTGAGATCATTTTTGGTGGTCTTCATTGAAAATGACGCCATCAAATTCTTCTTAAGACTTGTTCAAATTTATCTATTTAGCCCTTAAGACTCAAATATATGACATATTGTTTTTTATTTTATCTTTTTATATTTACTATATAATAATAACATTAATGACAAAGCTAAATAAAACTTGGGTGGGTTCCAAGTCTTAAGTTGAGTCTTGGAATTTCAAGACTCACCTTGAGACTTGGTTGAGATCTTTAAAGAAAGATGGGACAAGTCTTAACCACAAGTCTTAAAACTCAATGATGATGTCGCTGGAGCTAAACATACTCTAAGACTTATCTACTGTCAGTTATTTATATTGTGAAGATAATTTAGAGCTATGACTGAGATTAATAATTAAATAATTCAAAACACAATAGGTATGAAGTCATAAGTATTACATGACCGATACAACTAAAAACTTAAATTGATTATGGAAATTTTGGAAAAGGTCTTATATTCTAAAATCACGCAGTTACGCTCTTTCACATGAAAGTAAGATTAAACTTAAAATGTAGATGCAATATAAGTACCGCTAAACCTAGTGTTTAATACTTCCACTTAGAAAAAAAAGGTGAGTGAAATTTAAACCCATATCCCTAAATTGATAGTTAAGGCTATATGTTGCTATCAATAAATAAGATCATAACATAAGTGTCATCACCCAAACCTCCTAACACAATGACACCAAGGTTAAAACATGTCACCTTCTTAAGAAGACACTACTTGCACCCTTAAAGCCTTAACACACACACGTGTTACTAACCATACAAACATAAATAAAGTCTCATACACTGCCTTCTACCATATCATATCATAAAAATTTTAAAACCATTATATTGAAGATATTGTTAGTGTTTATCACATTAATTTTAGTGGTTAAATAAGGAGGAGATCAGAGGCAACAATGGAGACAGCAAAACAAAAGGCTGGGGACGCAGCGGCAGCGGTGAAGGCCGGAGCCGAAAAGGCGAGAGCAGATGTGACCGAGTCTGGGGCAAAGAAAGAAGCAAGCAAGGCTCAAGCTGAAATTGGCAAGCAGGGAACACAAGCCAAAAATGAGGCCCAGAAGCAGGCTCACAAGTAAACAATGATTCCACCGCAAAATATGTAGTTCCAACTTTAATTTTGCTTTTGCTTAGTTTTATTTATGTGAAAAAAAAAGTAAAAAAAAGAAAGAGTATTGCACTAATTACTTATCTTTATTTTGCTAGTAGTTAGTACTCTACTTAACTGCTTTAATGGACTTGTGTTGCATGTAATGGAACAAGTTGGAACCATAGCTTGAATATTGAATAATATGTTGGTTTGCTTTTTTAAATTATTCCTCCGCTATATAATACCTGCATTATCTATTTACCTCTACAAACACAGATAAAATTTGACATTCATTAATGACATTTTTTTGTAAACATTGTCCCATTTTTGTCCACAGTTAAAATACTCAACGTTAGATAGCTGAAAATGTTTACTCAGCTGAAAATAAGAATAAGTGAACTGATTGGAGCTGAACTAACCTGAACTAAAAGTTTTTTATAAAGGATTAATGAATAGCAAAATAAGAGCAGAGCTGAAGTAAACAGATTTTTAGAAACTTGGAATTTCTCTTTTACGGTGATAAAGGCGCCTATATAATACTTGCACTCAAGATGGCAAATGATCCATGTATTATAAAAAAATGGAAAGATATCAATGCAATTATGCAAGTAAAAAATAAATACAACAAGCCAGTAAGCTAATTCAAGCTACAGAACAAAACTAATGATTAATGCGTGCGAAAAATTACCGAGTACAAGTGCAAAAGACATTTCAGTAATAAGCAATTAATGAATTTATCTATATAGCAGTAATTTGAGCATATATGGAAAAGTTGGAAGGAAAATTTTCTAAATCTAAAATGTAACCTAAGCCAAATCTTCAAGCATGAGAGTTGTATGATAGTTCAATGCAACCTACGCCAAAGCTTCAACTATGCTTGAGCGATATGCGACTTGCCTTTCATATAGATCTCGAAATATTTTATACTTAGCATCATGGTACTTCTTCACCTTGGGATCTTTCGATGGATGAATGACCTACAAAATTCATAAGTAAGAATCAGTAGAAATTACACTAAAGACAGATACCAATGTAAAAACTTGTACAGAGGTATATCCTTTGTAACATTTTAGGAAAACTTGTACAGTTGGAATAACATGTTCTGAGCAGGTATATCCTTTGTAACATTTTAGGGCTTGTTTACTTCAGTTTAAAAACCGTTCAGCTCAGCTTAGCCTTTATTTTGCTATTTATTAGTCCTTCATAAAAAGAACTTTCAGTTCAGCTCCGCTTCAATCAGTTCAGTTCAGCTATTTTCAGTTAAAGTAAACAGACTTTTAGTTATCAATTCATAGAAAAAAATTCTGCCTTAGTTTAACAGCAGATTTTCATTCCATTTGATTGCCTAATGAGAACGGAAACCGATTTTAAAGGCTATCTTTTTTTGTAACTGATTAAACAGCCTCTTATCTATCTGAAACATTCCAAAGCGTGATGCAAATTTTCCTACCTGGCCAGCTGCATTTAGTGCCTTCATTGCCTCGTGAAGGCCGGGATATTTCTTTGCTGCAACAGAACCTAGAATAGCAGCACCCAACAGTACAGACTCGTTTTCTTGTGGGAGGATTACTGGGTATCCTAGCACGGAAAAAAAAAAAAAAAAAAAAAAAAAGGTCAGGTAAAAAGTGATGATAAGAGGGCACACGTCATGCAAGAATGCATTAGGTAGTAGTGATCCCAATTAATGGACACTATCTACTTTGGACACAACGGTAACCAATAAAGGGATACATAGAACAAACCAGTAAATTATGCAGCCTGGATGTCCAAGGATTCGGCAAGGCCGCCACAAGCAAAAGGGTGCTATCTGTAGATATGAGAGATAAAAAAGACAGATAGTACCACGTCAGAGAGCAGATAGATCATAAGTCATAACAAGCAAGCTTTCCTCCAAAAGATTAAGGTAGAGGGATACACAGAATATAAGCTACAATTAAAGAAGAAACTCAAAAGCTTCAATAAGTCTTGTGTCACTGGGGCTTACACAGAAGCTCGTCAGGAAACACAACTTCAGGATTGACACTTTTCCATACATATGGGTGTCGGTAAGTACATGCCAATAAAATGGAAACGTGTATATGAGTCTTGCATAGGAGGCGGGGCAGACATGTTTGAGAGAGTGAAGCACACAAAATGTTAAAAAAAAGCCCAATTATCTGCTGCAAAGGCGGGCCTAGAAAAAGAGTAGATAATGAGAAGAAGTATCAGGAGAAGAAGTGATGCCAAAAAAGGCCAAAAGTAAATCGGGGTATGTTGGGATAATCACGGTAAAATATGCTAACGGACCTTGTGTCCATGGGCATTGCATGGCCAATGATGTGGCGGTGCCAAGCAATACCGGACAGTGGCAGATATAGCAGAGCAAGTTTCACCGTGTCAATGGTAGACCACGGACCATCCCGGCAGGAGATCTGCAGAGGAGACGGAGATATGCAATGTTTGAAGTTAAAATTTAAAACTAAACAAGCAGCTCAAAAAGAAACTAACGAATGAAGTTGTGCACCCGAGGACCACCCATGAAAGGCGGGAAGACATGCAAATCCTTGGTCGAGCAGCAACAAACTCAGACTTCAGCTCCGGCACCAAGATCAACATCTGTTCAGAAGTGCAAACACTGTAGTACCTGAAAAATAAGAAAGAAAACCCCCCAAAAAATGTTGATATGCTATGGTGATTAAGATGAATAAATAAAATACAATAAACCACTGTACCTCGGAGAAGCAGCATTAGTCGCCAGTTGAGGAGAAGCACATGATTCCATTATGTGATCCGGAGTGCTCCAGTGGCACTTGGCCACCCTCTAAGCCAGATCGAGGTACCATTGCTGAACACGGAGAAAAATAATGCAGTGTCACCTCTCCACTTTCTGATAGAAGATGAAAAGGCAACAACATGGAGAAAAAGTGTAGACCAGACCAAAATGGCCCCCAGACCCCTGGAATGAATACTTTTCTGGAGACACAGCCATATGGCAAGGTATGTGCCGCAAACCAAGACCATACGTTGGCAAATTGCTTCCTTCTCATCACTGAAATGATTTAATTTTCCGTCAGACAGTATATTCCATGAGCTAGCATGTTCTTGAGGGCATTAATTTAAAACATACCTCCACTCCAGAATCAGAAGCGGCACACTTCCATGACCCCAACCCCACCAGCATGAGCATCATCAAAGATGTTCCAACTGGGGGTGCCTGCCACCAAACCTAGTTCCTGAAAAAACAAAATCTTGGAAGGTAAGGAACAACCTATCTACAGAATTCTGATAGTTCCCTCCCACGCCACCAAAGGAACAGCTATAAACGCACGCTGGACCAAAGAAGCACTACAATATATGAATTCGCTAAAACTTCGCCGGCAGCATCTGTGTGACCAGGCCCAAAGGTTGCCCAGGGAAGCTACACTTCGACATAACAAACCCAGAAGAACAGGCTTTCATAAAACCGGACAGAGTAGAACATATCCATAAAAGCAGCTATCAAAAGACGAAAAATTCGCAGATTGCCTGGAACAAGCATATCACATCGTCCACCCAGGGGTCATGAAACCTACGGAGCAAAAAACAAACATCCTCAAGAGTCCTGTATTCATCGTTACGTATAACTATAACCTACCCATCAATGCGTCGACAAAATGACTGAGCATGAGTATGATAAAAATTCCCAGAAAAAGGTCTCTGACTGACTAGTTCAACATTTGCCTAAACGTGTATGCCAATGGAACAAAAAGGAAGCTTTAGAAAGGGGAAAAAAGTATCATCTTCAAGATTTAGAATATGCAATTTTGTTAAGCCAAGTGGATCAGTACTTAGGTCTCCTTTGTTTGATGAAGAAACACTTTCCAAGCAAAATCATTTTACGAGAAAAATAATTTTCAATAGGAAATACAATTGTAAGAGAAATTTTCCTGTTGTTGTAGAAAAGCTTATGGAGAAAAAGAAAATCAGAAGGAAAAGGGGAGAGAGGGATGTAAGAAGAGGTAAAGGACAATAAGGAGTGGGAAGAAAATGTACAAAAGGAAAATGAGTTTTTCTTTTAAAAAGAACTTCACCCTGAGAAAATGATTTCTACCCACGCGTACCAAACAAACAAAAAAGAAAAGGAAAAATGAAGGAAACATTTTTCGGGAAATTGTTTTACTCCAAAACAAACAGAGCCTTAAAGGAAAAGAGAGGCAATAAAAAAAAACAAAATCAAGTATAACACAGCGCATCAGCGTATGTCACATAGATATTTGCACCACTAAAGCAATTAGTTTGGGCAGACTCGAATAACTTTTTTGAAAATAACAGATTTTATTATGAATATTAAACAAATCCTATGACCAGAAAAACAGAGCTAACATCACTATCAAACAACAATTTGTTCTAAAGACAATAAGCCATTCATCCCAGCACAAAGTTGAAAAGTCATTAAGTTGTCGCCAAAAATACATAGAAAGAAAAAATACCAAACGGAAGTAAACATTAACCACAGGAATGAAGCAGAAATATACCAATTTTGGCATGATGTCCGTCAATCAAGTCACCTAAGCAATCTCTTCCCAAAAGTCATCATCCCAACCACAAGCTTCCATGCCACGAGGAATTTCCCTCATCTGATTGATCTAAGTGTGCATGACCAGATATGTCCACTTGCAAACATTAGTGCAAGGCTCCTTGTATCATCAACCGGTGCCCTAAAAATATCCAGGAGTCAAGGCAAAGTAAAAAAAATTTACAAGAGCAAGGCAAAGAAGTACCTATAGGAAAGCCAGTCACTTAAGTCCATCCACCGAAATGCCATTGACCAAGATTCTTTGAGGTTTTCCTTACCCACAAAAGCTGCAGAAAGAAACTTTTACAAATTCAATACTGCAAAAGAGTAATCAACGCAAGAATTTCAAAACTTCATTTTCCATGAAGGATACAGCACCACAATATGAACATATATTGAACAGCTAATACCTTGGTGGCTCCATCCGGTGAAAAGAACCCCCACAAATTGCAGCACAGGTGAGTTGGAAGCATAATCTTCAGCTTGATCTACAGCTCTATGGCCATCCACACTATAACATCTCTAGAATCACCACCCAGGGAGACTGTGACTGGGGATCCATCACATCCATAGCCACTGCAGAAAAAGCCATGTAGCACAGCCCAAATTTCAAACTACTGAAGTAACTCCAGAAACAACAGTTCAAGTCAATTAAATCCAGGACTAGCATAAGAGCAAAATCTTAAACGCACCAAGGGAACATGTTGCTGCAAACCCGATCCCCACTACTTCTGTCCATCAACATAGCATGAGTGCATGCTGATCACAGCTGAACAGACAGCATGCCAGATATCGGTTGAAGATTGCTGGTTAAAAGCAGTAGAGAATAAAACCCCAAAAAACAAATGCAAGAATAAAAAAGCTTAAAAAAAAAAAAAACAAATTTCAGGTAATCATAGGAGTAATAGTAGAAGTATCTTATAGACCTTTTGTAACACAGGTTGCCAATTTACCAACGTATCAGCTATCAACCCTCATAGAAGGAAAATACAAGTGGAAAGAGGTTCCCAGCAGGGGAAGGACATCTACCTCAACAATAGCCCCTTCCAAAGTATAGGAAAGCTTCCAAACCCAAGAAGTTACCTTTTGCATCAAACAAACCATATCACAAAAAACTGATAGAAAATGCCAGGGAAAAGCCGAAAAGCAGGCACAATCACAAAAAGGGGAAAGATAATACTGCCAGATTGATGATATAGCAAAAGCCAAATTGTTAATAGCATAACCAGACAAATCTGATTTTTCCTCACTTAAGAGGTCATATAATTCCAACACGACACAAAACCATAGCACCACCAAATGCAGCTAAAGGCACAAAAAAAAGAAAAAGAAAAGAGGACTTAACATATGGACATCTCTTCACTTAGCTTCCAGCAGGGGTGAGATCAAGCCTATCAGAGTGTTGCGGTACACAGCTTCCCCTCACCAAAAACAGGGATAACAAAAAGACATACAACACAAGAAAGGCCAAAACTGCTGATATTAGCAAGGAAGAACAAGTGCTCATTGGAAACTCAAACAACGTAAAGGCAAGGAAGAAACTAATTATAGCATAGGGGGACTATGGTGAGCAATGTATGTACAACGAGAGCGTGCAAAACCCCCGGAATTACGCCCAATGCCTGAACTCCCTGATACGACACAAAGGCGGCACCACTGATTAGCAAACAGTGAATAGTGACCACAACAAATCAATCAATCGCTCCAATCAAAGGACACAAGCACGATCATACCACCTATAAGCTCGCATAAAAGTAGACCAAGTGAAATCAAGCCGGAACCACCGAACAATCCGCGGATCCAAGTACATAGAGAAGGCCAACAAAAAAGGGACTGAAACAATGCCACCCGGCAAATGGAAGTACAAGCTGCAGCACAGCAAAAACTGGCCTAAACAAAAGATTGCCCGCTAATGGGCAACAAAAAAATGAAGAGAAGAAATCTCAAAAGGCAAATTGCATCACCAATAGAAAAAAAACACAAGTTGAGACAAACAAACAAATTGGCGACGAAACACAAAAAAAGAAAACAACAAAAACAAAAATCACAATAAAAAACGAAGAAAAAACATCACAGAAAGCAGACAACAACCACACACACATCACACAACAGCAAAACGCGGCTGTCCAAAACAAACGAGAAAACAGTAAAAACGGAGAATGCCACAAAAGCAAACAAAAAAAATCAAACAAAACAACAAAACAAAAAAAAAAACGAAACAAATGAAAGAAAACAAAGCGGGAAAAGGAAGACCTCGCGAGCGCTCCAGTGCGACGCGACGCCGAGCAAGACGGAGCGAAGAGGGGTGCGTGCGTTCGGCTGCGTCGGAATCGCGTGGTGCAGGGGGAAGGGACGGAGGAGACGCAGGTTGAGCGATAAAGAGGAAAAAGCGTTGGAAAAGGGGCGTCGATTTGGTTGTCCTCGTTACCTGGCTTTTTGGCTGGTTTGAGGGGGTTTTGGGGGTGTTTTTTCTGTCGGGGTGGGGGGGGTGTGGTTTTTGGTGGAGCGCAAATAACTGGCTTGTGGGCGAAGAAGTGTCGGGTGCTGGGGAGTTTGTGGGGGAGGGGGCCTGAAAAAAGGAAGGGATGAAGGAAAATGATGAAGGGAGGGGGGTGGGGGGGATGGGAGGGTGGAAATTAAGGGTGGGTGGCTGTATATTTCTGGAAGAAAGTGTGGGGGAAGGATGGAAAAGGGGATAAGGAGGGAGGGAGAATGGACCGGGTTTGGCGAAGGGGGAGGTGGGGTGGGAGAGTCAAAAGGGTAAAGGAAGTGGGGGAGGGGACGGCGCGCGGTTGGATGTGAGAAGGCAGCTGGGAGGGGGGGAGGCGTGGAGATGGTAGTGGTAGGGTGGACAAGAAGGACATGAGGTATTCTGCGGAGTTCAACGGACAGGGGGGGGAGGGGGGAGAAACGCAAATGGCGGACAAGTCCATGCGTCATGGTCAATGGGACGGAGGAGGTATAATAAAAGGGGTGGGGACCGGAACAGGCTCAGGGCAGGATCAGAAATGTGAATTGCGAAGGGGGGAAGACGAAGCAAGCAGAGATAGGCACAGGGCACATAGAAAGACTAACCAGGAACTGAGCTCAAAGTGGGGAGTGAGGAAGGCAGAGATGGAGGAATCGCGTCGAGGAAAGCCACTAACTTCATCAACAAGACAACACTAGTGGTAGAGCACTAAATAAAAAGTAACACAATTGGAAAAGGCCGGACGCCGGGGGGTAGTAATGTCTCAAGCGTAGTACGCGGGCGCAGGAAACCCTCCCCTAACAAAAACAAAATAGACAAGATGAGCGGATGTAACCCAAGGAGAAAAACAAAGAGAGAAGTAGGAAACGATTATGATATCCTAAAGGGTAGGGCTGGCAACAAGGTCGGGCAGCTACCACATCCGGCCGCAAATGGCCCCGGTTGCGGGTACAATGCGGGCAAAGAGAATA
This sequence comes from Suaeda aralocaspica, assembly GCA_016808085.1. Taxonomy (NCBI): domain Eukaryota; kingdom Viridiplantae; phylum Streptophyta; class Magnoliopsida; order Caryophyllales; family Amaranthaceae; genus Suaeda; species Suaeda aralocaspica. The sequence continues at coordinate 330,886 of PYUH01000160.1, read as the reverse complement.
GGCATAGTAAGATAGCTTAAAGCACAAAAATCGGGTGAGTGAAATAAGTTGAAAAAAGAGGAACCAAGTACGTCTAGACCACAGGACGACTCAGGAGCAGGAGGCATGAGGGCATGAAACGACGCACGAGTATGAATAATTGGTGGAAATGTTTTAACCCCCTCGGATCCAGGGACCAAACAGGGTGGGGGGAAAAGGACGGTGAGGACCACCAAATGGGGGAGGAATGAGTTCGCTACAACTCGACCATAATGAACATGGCAAGAAGACAACTAAACAAAATAAGCGGAAAGTACTCATTAGTTCTGATTTTTCAGGTTAGCCATTAAACTACTCAGAGCAATTAAATGAGGGTAATGTATTCTCCAATAAGCCGGCATGGAACACATATAACACAACTAGCTAAAATACGAAGTATTATGGAGTACTTCATGTATTCATTACATTCGATACACTTAATCTTTTACTTACAAAAAGATTAAGACTTACAAAAATAAAATAAAAATACAATGGATACACAGTGTAGTCATGTCTTAAAAATACATTATCTATATGTGGCAATCATATTATATTATGTGATCGACAAAGTATTATTATTGTAGCTTTAACATTAATGAATATGAAATGAATAAAAGTCAATCTTCAATTTGTGATGAAGAAACAATCAAACTATATTCTTCATGTTATGATATCGAACATGGGATGCCCACTAAAAGTATATCAACTACTTGGACAATTTTGCTCATTATCCTCTGGCCAATTACCTTTTGGGCTGTTTTTCTCATGTATATAAGTGAACATTAGTTTGATTCTTCTTCAAACACTACCTTCAACCATGTCTCTAAAACCTATGTGTTTCTCTCTTCTGCTTTACTACTCTCAAACTTCTACGGTTTCTACCACTAGAACTATAGTTACAACTATAACCACACCCCTTACATCCGACTCAGCCCGCGGATGACATACACCTTTTACTTAAAGGCCCAAAATGTGCCCGAGCTGTCGTTGGGGTGGCCCATTGACATGGGATAACCGCTAGCCGGTTATGCCCAATGGTGGGCTAACCAAAGGCAGCACGATTGCGCCCTCACATTCACATGGCCTTATGGGGAGAACATATTTGGGGAAGTGGCAATTTATAATTTGGTCACCACATTTGCAGTGCAATCTTGGATAGTTGAAGAAAAGTGGTACAACTATTACAACACATTCACTGTGCTTATGGTAAGGAGTTGTGGCATTTACCACAGTTGTTTGGAGGAGTTCTAGGAGAGTTGGTTGTGCTAAGGTTTTTGTTACAATGGTATTGTGTTTTATTACTTGTATTATTGACCCACCTGGCAATTACATTGGATCAAGGCCTTATTAAAATAGTGTGCTCAAATGACCAATTGGCAATCCCTATATGATATATTACTAATATGATAGAATTACTAAGGAACATATGATGTGAGCAAGTTTTAATTAACCCGAGAGTGTTTTTACACCAATTATTTAACTTTGATGTGTGTTCACCCTTTCTTATTTACAAGTTCATGGTTGGTCTATCAAAGAAGACTGTTATACAAGTTTTTGTGTACATGATTTTATCCCCCTCTCAAATTGGATACAAAGATTTTCCCATTTAATTACAAATCGGATATATATCATGAAATGAGTACACAATAAAGGTACTTTTTGACGAATCCAAATGAAGCAAGCTTCGTAAATACAGTGAATCTGAGAGACAAAATATACATTGTGGGGAACGATAGCAGGATACACAATACGACACTTAGCTCTATTATTGGCGGGGCCTGGTATCAAAAATTGAATATACGCTAGTATAAACACCGCTTGATCTCACAACCTGTTGTGTGGGCAAATTTTGAGAGTACAGGGACCTACAGAGAATTAAAATGTAAGGTCGTAACCATCAACCACTTACTAAGGAGGACATGATTGGTTCCAAAAGAAAACAAAGAGATAATAAGAAGAGAGGGCCCGGGATGAATTGGGATAAAGGATGGACTACAAAGACGGGTACAGAACAGGGACAAATCTGGGAAAGGGGAGAAGGACGAAGAAGAACAAGGAAGGGGCACACGGAGAGGCAGGCCAACATGGTATAGTGTATGAGGAAAGTATCAAAAGGCGCACACTGGAAGGTTGGCAGGCAGACCCTTGGGGCCGGGGCCTTCACGCTAGGGGGCGACGGGAGAGATGGTGGAGGATCCTGAAGGGAGCGGCGAATGACACGGGAAGAGGATGCGGGAAACTGGCAGCACAGGACAGAGCGTCGACGAATTGCGAGCACGGGCGGGAAGTACGACGGGGGGGGCCGGGGGGGAAAGGACGGCGAAGAGAAAGAGATACGGAGGGCGGCGCAACTAAGAGGGTGTGATGAGGTCATAAACTAGAGCTGTGGACAGGTGAAGGGAGCGAAGTGAAGGATAAAGGAGGAGGAAGGGGGCATACGCCTAAACGACCGGGGACCGGGGGAACTGGGAGCGCTGGCCAGAGCATGGGGGGTGCTCGGAAGGGGGGGAAAAAGAAGAGGGGCGGGGAGGAGCCGTAGGTGGAAGAAAGGGTGGAAAACACGCCAAGAAAAAGAGGGCAAAAAGAGTAGAGGGGTGCGGGGGGGGGGGGAAAGGAGGGCGGGAAAGGAGCAACGAGAGAGCGACGATCAAGGGAAAAGACAGACAGGGACGAAAAGGGAAAACGGGTGAGAGAAAATGGAGGGGGGGGAGAGGGAGTGGGGGGGAGAGAAGAAGAGAGAGCGGGGGCGTGATGCAGGGACCATGATATATGACAAGCAGAGTAACGAGGGGGGCGGGAGAAGAAACCCGAGGATCCGAACAGGCGATCAATACCGAAGGGGGAGAGGACATCCAGAAAAGAAGAAGGGGGAAACACGCCCCGGGGAGGGCTCTGCAGGAGAAAGCAAAGGACGCATGTGGGTATGCAGTCGTGCAGGGGGCAAGGGCGGACTCAGGACCGCTAACCGGACCAGGAAAACCCAGGGGGAAAAATAAAAACCAAGCGAAGGGAAAAAAGAGGACAAGGCCGTCAGGGACGCCCCCTCAGGGAGAGCAGCCGGTGATAGCCGGGGAGGAATACGCAGACCGAGTGGAGGAACTGAGGGGGGTTGGCGGGGTGGGGAAGGGAGCAGTAGTAAGCGCCGGTGGGATAAATAGAGCGCGAAAAGGGCACCGGGAACGAAGCGGTGGGACACGAAGCGCAAACGTCACATTCTTGAAGGGCTGGGTGAAGAAAAAACTTTGGCGACATAGGCGGGCTTCGTCCTGTTCCCGGTAATGTACCCTCCTGGAGGTGAGCTCGACAGACGGCAATGGGTCTGCAGTAGGGGGCGGGTAGCGGGGTCCACATAAAACTACCACAAAATCTTCGTGGGTGGGCTGAATTAGAGACTGACCAGACACATGCCGCGACGACGCATGTCAATTGCTAAATTTCGGCATGAGTAGAAGAAAGTAGCACAAGGTGGGGGTCAGTCATGGGAACCCAAGAGATTGCGTGTACCAGTTGTTTACATATGTAAATTACATTCCATGGGGGTGATT
>PYUH01000160.1:305401-327298 GCA_016808085.1 Suaeda aralocaspica | reverse complement strand
AAAAGCAACGGAAACCGATTTTAAAGGCTATCTTTTTTGTAACTGATTAAACCAGCCTTATCTATCTGAAACATCCCAAGCGTGATGCAAATTTCCTACCTGGCCAGCTGGATTTAGTGCCTTCATTATCCTCGTGGGTGCCGCGTGATCTGTTCATTGAGCACCGACGCTCGCCAGCCCGCCGCCCCCCGTACGCCTCGTTTCTGTGTGGCCGAAGTCACAGACTGAGAGGGGATCTGATGAAAGACGGAAACAACACACACGAAGAAAACAAATAACGAAACGGTGCAAAAAAAAAAAAAAAAAAGGAAAGGAAAAAGGATGATAAGAGTGCACACGTCATTCACAAATCATTAATGGAGTAGATGATCCCAAAATTAATGGACAACTACTCTACTTGGACCAACTGTAACCATATAAAGGGATACATAGAACAAACCAGTAATATTAGCATGCTCTTGTATGTACAAGGGATTCTTTGCAAGGCCGCCACAAGCAAGAAGGGTGTCTATCTGTAGATATGGAAGGATAAAAAAGAACAGATTTTTAGTATCACGGTATGAGCAGTATAGATCATAAGTCATAACAAAGCAAAGCTTTCTCCAAAAGATTAGAGTTCTTAGATGGATCTATCACAGAATATAATGCTACAATTAAAGTAAGAAACTCAAAAGCTTCAATGAAGTTCTTGTTCACTGTTGGCTTACACAGAAGCGTTTTCATGGAAAACACTTAACAAGGATTGAACAATTACTTTTTCCATACATATGGTGTTCGTAATACATGCTCAAATAAAATGGAAACTGTATATTAGTCTTGCAATATTATAGGCTTGGCAGACATTTTGTAGAGAGTTTAAGCAGCACAAAATTTTAAAAATGAAAAGCCCAATTAATTTTATTCTGTTCTGTAAGGCAGGGCTACGAGAAAAGAGAGTATGATTTTAGTATAGAATTATCAGGAGAAAGAAATGTATGCCAAATAAAAAGTCAAAAGTAAATTCGTTTTATTGGATGTTAATCAACTGTAAAATATGCTAACGTACCTTGTGTCCATGGGCATTGCATTGCTCAATGATGTGGCGTGTGCCATATGCAATACCTTGTACAGTGGCAAGATATAGCAGAGCAAGTTGTTTTTCACCTGTGTCAAGTGTAAGACCACTGACCATCCCTTTTGCATTAGGATCTGCAATAGGAGATCTGGAAATTTGCAATGTTTGATAGTTTAAAATTTAAAATACTAAACAAAGCTTCAAAATATAAGAAACTAACGAAATGAAAGTTGCACTCCGATGTACCTATTCCCATGAAAGTCGGGAAGTACATGCAAATCCTTTGTCAGAGCAGCAACAAACTCAGACTTCAGCTCCGGCACCATAGATTCTAACATCTTGTTCAGAAGTGCAAACACTGTAGTACCTGAAAAATAAGAAAGAAAACCCCCCAAAAAATGTTGATATAGCTTATGGTGATTAGATGAATATAAAACAATCAACAATTAACACTGTACCCTGAGAAGCAGCATGATTCGCCAGTTGAGGAGAAGAAACATGATTCTCAATTATGTGATCCAGGAGTGCTCCAGTGGCACTTTGGCCAGCCTCTGTAAGCCAGTATCGAGGTACCATTGCTGAACACGGAGAAAAGATAATGCAGTGTCACCTCTCCACTTTCTGATAGAAGATGAAAAGGCAAACAACATGGAGAAAAGTGTACCAGACCAAAATGGCCCCCAGACCCCTGGAATGAATAGCTTTTTCTGAGACACAGCCATATGGCAAGTAGATGTTCCGCAAACCAAGACCATACGTTGGCAAATTGCTTCCTTCTCATCAGCTGAAATGATTTAATTTTCCTGTCAGACAGTATATTCCATGAGCTAGCATGCTCTTGAGGGCATTAAAATTTAAAACATACCTCCACATCCAGAATCAGAAGCTGGCACACTTTCCATGACCCCAACCCCACCAGCATGAGCATCAATCAAAGATGTTCCAACTGGGGTGCCTGCCACCAAACCTAGTTCCTGAAAAACAAAAATCTTGAGAAGGATGAAGGAACAACACATATCTACAGAATTCTGTAGAGTTCCCTCCCACGCTCACCAAAGTGATACAGCTATATAACGCACGCATGGAACCCAAAGAAGCACTACATGATATATGAATTCTTCAGTAAAAAATTCTTGCCTGTGCAGCATCTGGTGTTAGACCAGAGCCCAAAGGTTGCCCAGGGAAAGCTACACTTCGACCTATTAACAAACCCAGAAAGAAATCAGGCTTTCATAAGATACCGTACAGAGTAGAACATATCATAAAAATCATCATAAAAGAAAAGAGCTAAAACAATTCCGCAGTGCCTATATTCAATCGTACGTATAACTATAACCTATCCCATCAAATGCGTCGACAAAATGACTGAGCATGAGTATGATAAAAATTCCCAGAAAAAGGTCTCTGACTGACTAGTTCAACATTTGCCTAAACGTGTATTGCCAATGGAACAAAAAGGAAGCTTTAGAAAGGGGAAAAAAGTATCATTCTTTCAAGATTTAGAATATGCAATTTTGTTAAGCCAAGTGGATCAGTACTTAGGCTCCTTTTGTTTTGATGAAGAACACTTTTCCAAGCAAAATCATTTTACGAGAAAAATAATTTTCAATAGGAAATACAATTGTAAGAGAAATTTTCCTTTGTTTTGTTAGAAAAGCTTATGGAGAAAAAGAAAATCAGAAGGAAAAGGGGGAGAGGGATGTAAGAAGAGGAATAGGACAATAAGGAGTGGGAAGAAAAATGTACAAAAGGAAAATGAGTTTTCTTTTTAAAAAGAACTTTTTCACCCTTGAGAAAATTGATTTCTACCCCGTACCAAAACAAACAAAGGAAAATGGGAAAATGAAGGAAAATCATTTTTCGGGAAATTGTTTTACTCCAAAACAAACAGAGCCTTAAAGGAAAAGAGAGGCAATAAAATAAAACAAAATCAAGTATAACACAGCGCATCAGCGTATGTCACATAGATATTTGCACCACTAAAGCAATTATGTTTTGGGCAGACTCGAATAACTTTTTTTGAAAATAACAGATTTTATTAATGAATATTAAACAAATCCTATGGATCCAAAGATAAAACAGAGCTTTTAACATCACTTATCAAACAACAATTTGTTCTAAAGACAAATAAGCCATTCATCCCAGCACAAGTTGTAAAAGTCTATTAAGTTGTCGTCCAAAAATTACATAGAAATTTAGAAATATTAAACCAAACTGAAGTATTAACATTAATCACATGAATGAAGCATGAAATATACCAATTTTGGCATGATGTCCGTCAATCAAGTCACCTAAGCCAATCTCTTCCCAAAAGTCATCATCCCAACCACAAGCTTCCATGCCACGAGAATTTCCCTCATCTGATTGATCTAAGTGTGCATGACCAAGATATGTCCACTTGCAAACATTAGTGCATAGGCTCCTTGTATCATCACCGGTTGCCCTAGAAAAATATCCAGGAGTCAAGGCAAAGTATAAAAAAAATTTACAAGAGCAAGGCAAAGAAGTACCTATAGGAAAGCCAGTCACTTAAGTCCATCCACCGAAATGCCATTGACCAAGATTCTTTGAGGTTTTCCTTAACCCACAAAAGCTGCAGAAAGAAACTTTTACAAATTCAGATACTGCAAAAGAGTAATCAACGCAAGAATTTCAAAACTTCATTTTCCATGAAGGATACAGCACCACAATATGAACATATATTGAACAAGCTAATACCTTTGGTGGCTCCATCTCAGGTGAAAGAGAACCCCCACAATATTGCAGCACAGGTGAGTTGGAAGCATTAATCCTTTCAGCTTGATCTACAGCTCTATGGTCCATCCACACTATAACATTTCTTCTAGAATCACCACTCCAGGAGACTGTGACTGGGGATCCATCAGCATCCATAGCCACTGCAGAAAAGAAGCCATGTTAGTCACAGCCTCAAATTTCATAACTACTGAAGTAACTCCAGAAAGCAACAGTTCAAGTCAATTAAATTCCAGGACTAGCATAAGAGCAAAATCTTAAACGCACCAAGGGAACATGTTGCTGCAAACCCGATCCCCACTACTTCTTGTCCATCAACATTAGCATGAGTGCATGCTGATTTCACAGCTGAACAGACAGCATGCCAGATATCGGTTGAAGATTGCTGGTTAAAAGCAGTAGAATAAAATCCCCAAAAAACATAAATGCAAGAATTAAAAAAGCTTAAAAAAAAAAAAAACAAATTTCAGGTAATCATAAGTAGCATATAGTAGAAGTATCTTATATAGCCTTTTTGTAACACAGGTTGCCAATTTACCAACGTATCAGCTATCAACCCTTCATATAAGGAAGAATACAAGTGAAATGGTTCCCTAGCAGTTTGAGAATGACATTCTTACCTCAATACAATTAGCCTCCTTCCAAATTTGTATAGGAAAGCTTCCAAACCCAAGAAGTTTACCTTTTGCATCAAACAAACCTATATCACAAAAAACTTATATTAGAAAATGCCCAATGTGAAAAGCCGAAATGCATTGTCACATCACAAATAAAGGGAAATAGATTATACTTTTTGCTGCATTGATTAGATATAGCAAAAGCCATAATTGTTAATTAGCATAACAGACAAATCTGATTTCCTTCTTTCCACTTAAGAGGTCAATAATTTCCAATTTCACGACACATAATTACCAATTTCATTTCCAACCTAATATTAGTCAGCTAAAGGCATCATATAGAATAAAGAAAAAGAAAGCAAGTGATCTTAACATTATGACATTCTTCACTTAAGCTTTCCAGCAGGGTGTATATCAAGCCTATCAGAGTGTTGCGGTACACAGCTTTCCCTCTCTTATCCAAAAACAAGGATAACATAAAATACATAACAACACATATGAAGGTCCAAAACTGTCTGATATTAGCAATGGAAGAACAAGTCTCTATTGAAACTCAAACAACGTAAATGCAATGAATAAATTATTATATAGCATAGGGTGACTATTGTGGAGCAATTTAGTTATTGTACAACTGAGAGCTGTCAATACTTCCGGAATTACGCCTCATACAAATGCCTGAACTCACTATTTTTACGTACTACCAAAGGCGTGAACTCACTTGATTAGCATAACAAGTAGATAGTTGACCACACAAAATCAATCAATCGCTCCAATCAAAGGACAAAGCACGAATTCAATCCACCTATTAAAGCTCATAAAAAGTAGATTCCAAGTGAAATTCATTAGCCGAATCCACCTAAATTCAAACGCTTTATCCAATTCAATGATGTTAATGTCCAACAAATAAGTGTTATCTGATAACATATTCTCTACCTCGCATAATTGAATTACTAATTCATGCATTCATCATTTCAATAAACTTTTTTTTCTTTCTAAACTAAAAGAATTTTGCCGCTAATTTGCAATCAAAATTAAAATGAAGAGAATTATAACAGTCAAAATTGCATCATTCATCCTAAAATTAAGAAAAAAAACATCAATTGATACATAAACATACATAATTGTAGACGTTAAACATCAAATTTAAAAGAAAAATAACAAAAATTCAATAAAATCATCAATAATAACGAAGAACAATAACATTTCACAGATTATTAGCTAATACAACACATTCATCATCATCATCATCATCAACAATTACATCAAAGATGAATTCTCTTTTCCAAAAACAAACGAGTAAAACAGTAATTAACTAATTACATTGATTAAACCACAAAATTACAAACGAAAAAAAAACATCAATCAAAACAAAAAATCAAAAAACGAAAACAATGAAATGAAAAATCAATCGTTGAAAATTGAGACCTGCGCGAGCGCTTCCAGTGCCGACGTCGACGCCGAGGAAGACGGAGCGAAGAGGTGGTGCGGCGTCGGAAGCGTCGGAATCAGCGGTGGCCATTTGGAGAGTGACGGAAGGAGGAGCGCAGGTTGAGCGATTAAAGAGGAAAAAGCGTTGGAAAAGGTGGCGTCGATTTTGTTGTCCTACTACCGGCGTTTTTTCTTCTTCGGTTGATGGTGTTTTTGGTGATTTTTCTGTTTCTTGTTGTTGTTGGTTGTTGTTTTGTATCCTCAAAATACTATGCATTTTTTTCTAAATAATTGTCTTGTTCTTTGATTTTTTGATTTTTCCATAAAAAATGATTTTATTAATTAAAAAATTAATTTAGTTTTTTTTGTTAATTTGATGGAAAATTAATTTTGGTTTCTTTATTTCTTGAATTAAATTGTTTTTTAAGGATTGAAAATGGGATAAAGGATTGATGGATTAATTACCTTTTTTTTCAATGTTTAGTTTTAGTGAGATCAAATTTAAATAATTAATTTGTAGTTTCAATTCGCGCTTTGATTTTAATTCATCTTGATTAATTGTGAGTTTGATTTATTTTTAGGTTTACAAGAATTACATTAGGTTATTCTTCGTAGTTCAACGGACAATGTTGGTGATTGGTGAAACTCACAAGCAAATGTACAATTCATTCTTCATTTACAATTTTACTTATTGATGTATAATAAATATGTTGGGTACTCGGAACATGATCATGATCATGATCATATTAATTCGAAAGTTTGAAGACTTGAAGTCAATCAGATATTAGTGCACATTTTGACATAAATACTAATCCTAGTAACTTATTCTCAAAGTTGGATGAGGAAATGTCATATTATTTAGGAATCTTCGATTCTAGTTAAAGCCACTAACTTCATTCCAACAATACAACACTATGTGTATAGCTACTATAAATATAAAGTTATACATCAATTGAAAATAGCCTTACTTCTTCTTGGTTAGTAATTTCTCAATTCGTATTTTTACGCTTTCGCTATTATGTATACTCTCTCTCCCTAACAAAAATCAAAATATACAAGTATGAGCGGATGTAACCCAAAGTTAGAAAAACATAAGATGAAAGTATGAAACTATTATATATCCTAAATTGTTATGTCTTTGTCAACAAGTTTCTTTGCATGCTACCACATCCTGCCGCAAATTTTGCCCCTCGTTGCGTTACATGCGTGCAAATATGAAATATGCAATAGTAAGATAGCTTAAAGCGATCCAAAATTATCGGTGTGATTAAATAAGTTTGTAAAATAAATATTTTAACTTTCAAGTACTCTATACTCACAAGTACGTACTCATGAATCACGAGTCATGAGTTCATGACTAAGCACCTAGTATAAATAATTTGTGAAATTTTTGTTTAACCACCTCCTTTATTCCAATTTGTATTCCAAACAAGTTTTGGTGGATAAATGATTCTTGTGATGATCCACCAAATTGTGATGAATTGATTCTTTCTATACAACCTACCATATAATTGAACATTTCAATATAATAAAACAAACAAAATAAGCGGAAAGTACTCATTATTCTAAGATTTTTGCAGGTTAGCCATTAAACTACTCAGAGCAAATTAAATGAGGGTAATGTATTCTCCAATAAGCAGGCATTGAACACATATAACACAACTAGCTAAATACGAAGTATTATGGAGTACTTCATGTATTTCACTACATTCGATACACTTTAATCATTTTATCTTACAAAAAGATTTAAGACTTAACAAAAATAAAATAAAAATATCTAATGGATACAAAGTGTATGTCATTGCTTAAAAATACATTATCTATATGTTGCAATCATATTATATTATGTGATCGACAAAGTATTATTATTGTAGCTTTAACATTAATTTGAATATGAAATGAATAAAAGTCAATCTTCAATTTGTATGAAGAAACAAATCAAACTTATATTCTTCATGTTATGATTATCGAACATGGGATGCCCACTAAAAGTATATCAACTACTTGGACAAATTTTGCTCATTATCCTCTGGCCAATTACCTTTTTGGCTTTTTTCTCATGTATATAAGTGAACATTAGTTTGATTCTTCTTCAAACACTACCTCAAACATGTCTCTAATAACCTTATGTTTTTCTCTCTTCTTGCTTTTACTACTCTCAAACTCCTACGGTTCTACCACTAGAACATATAGTTACAACTATAACCACACCCCTTACAATCCGACTCAGCCCGCGGATGACATACACCTTTACTTAAAGGCCCAAAATGTTGCCCGAGCTGTCGTTGGGGTGGGCCCATTGACATGGGATAACCGGCTAGCCGGTTATGCCCAATGGTGGGCTAACCAAAGGCAGCACGATTGCGCCCTACAACATTCACATGGGCCTTATGGGGAGAACATATTTTGGGGAAGTGGCAATTATAATTGGTCACCAGCATTTGCAGTGCAATCTTGGATAGTTGAAGAAAAGTGGTACAACTATTACACCAATTCATGTGCTTATGGTAAGGAGTGTGGGCATTATACACAAGTTGTTTGGAGGAGTTCTAGGAGAGTTGGTTGTGCTAAGGTTGTTTGTTACAATGGTCATGGTGTTTTTATTACTTGTAATTATGACCCACCTGGCAATTACATTGGATCAAGGCCTTATTAAAATAGTGTGCTCAAATGACCAATTGGCAATCCCTATATGATATAATTACTAATATGATAGAATTACTAAGGAACAATATGATGGAGCAAAGTTTTAATTATACCCGAGAGTGTTTTTACACCAATTATTTTAACTTTGATTTGTGTTCACCATTTCTTATTTACAAGTTTCATGGTTGGTCTTATCAAATAAGACTGTTTATACAAGTTTTTGTACATGATTTTTATCCCCCTCTCAAATTGGATACAAATGATTTTCCCATTTAATTACGATAAATCGTGATATATATCATGAAATGAGTACACAATAAAGGTATTTTTTGACGAATCCAAATGATAGCAAGCTTCGTTAAATTACAGGGAATCTGAGAGACAAAATATACATTGTTTTGAACATAGATCATTGATACACAATACGACACTTAGCTTCTATTATTGGCTGGTGGCCTGGTATCAAAATAAATTGAATATAACGCTTAGTATAAAACCCGCTTGATCTTCAACCTTTTGTGTTGGGCATTATTTTGAGATTACAGGTTGACCTACAAGATAATTAAAATGTAAGTCTTTAACCATCAAACCACTTAACTTATGTTGATTAGTGTTCCAAAGTAAAACATAATATATAATAATATATTCTGTATTAATTTTTATAAAGGATGTTACTAAAAATACTTGTACAACATTTACATCTTTGAAAATTGATAATTACTAATAAGACAATTAGTTTAACATATATGTGGAGGCCACAGTTGTAACTAACTACTCATAACTTACTCCGTATTAGTTATTACATCACTTCTAAAGTACTTATTTACAACACTTGATAGCCATGCCACAAGTTATATTGTATTATCTAAATATCAAAATGCTCACACTGTATGTTTGCACCCTTTTTGCCTTGGCCTATCACTCTATTGTCTACTTGTATAATTGTATGTATCTGAATTGAAGCTTCGAATTACACTGTATAGTATTCTTTTAAACTGCAGCATCAAGTACAGAAGCTTCTACTAATGCTTCACATCTTGAATTACTACTGTCTCGGTGGTTAAAAGGACGGCTAAGATAAAGGATATACGGTAAGAGGCGCAACTAAGATGTTGCTTATTAATTTCATAAACTATAGCTTTTTACATTTTATGATCGAATTTAAATTATAAATGATTAATTGTCATAACTCCTAAACTACATTGGACCTTTTTAACTGATTCTCTTTCCATATCATTTTTTTTTTCTCATTAATTGTTTTAAAAATAATATTTTCTTGATTATCCTATTTTAGAAATTGTTTTACTCCAATAAAAAAATAATTGCAAAAAATAAATTAGATTTTCTGGAATTATTGCTGTAAATTACAACTATATATCTACGAAAATTTAAAATACATACATTTAATAAAAATTTTAAAACAAATTTACATAAATAGCTTGATTTTTTTAAAAGGAAATAAATAACTTTAAATTAATTTTGGGAATTTTGCATTAAACAAAAGTTAAAAGAAAACACTCACATGAAAATTGAGACCAATGCAATCATACATTCATATAGGGAATTATTGACTACTCACGATGAGTTGATGCATTTAGCAGAATTTCAAAAATCACATTCTTAACATCTAAAAAGGATCATCATGCATAACCATTAAAGGATCACATAATAATTTAGTTCATACCTTTGTAGCGTAAAGTCCACGATTACTAGCACTATAAACACTGGAGATTAGAGCCTTAAACGCTACTCCTCTATTCAGTCCACAGGTACATATTGATCTACCACCAATGCTAGCTGGAACAATAAGCAAAAGACTCCTCTTTATTGGAATGCAAAAACACGTACACAAGGAAGAAAGAGATAATATTTTGACTTATAATTAGGTTATTAGTTTTTTATCTCATGAATCAAAGAACCTAATTCCCATGGTTTATAATCACATTATAATAATTAGGTCAAGACCATAAAATCTCATCTTTTCCTATTGGTCGGTTTTATGACATAAACCCACAATAGATTTTTTGTCCATAATGAATCTATGCCATTTTGTGGGACCTTATAGGATCCATTGAATTGAGTTCTGGGTTGACTTTCAAGTCCAAAGGTCATTAGTACTGTCTAGCAACAATATAATAATGACGACCCAATTAAATGAACTAATTATCTCCATAATTATTTAATCCATATTATCATTGGTAATTGCCTTCTGATGAGGACACATTTCCTTCAAGTAATTCATAGGGTTTGTGCCCATAAACGGGTATTTCAATAGTGTAACGTATTGAAGATTTGTTGTATTGTATGCAAACTGTTAAACAAATTGATTAGTAATAATCATATTCCCCCTCCACCCTAATTTACCACTGGTCTGGCCACCACCAGTCCACAACCAGCAAACTCGTATTCTCTTTCATCCACCACCACTACTACCACGAATTTGTAATTCTCCTTCATCCTCCTTCACCACGACAAAGCCGACCATTTGGGTGGCCGAAGAAAGGTTCGAATGTATTTAGGATTATCGCATTACAGTTGCTCGAACATGGTGTTGGTGTGCAAAAGGGGTTGTAAATGGTGTTGGTGGTGTGCGAATGGAAAGGGGCTATGAGCTGCGGTGGTGGCATTTTGTATGTTCTCAAGAACAAAAAACATAACGGAAGTATAAATACATAATGGATGCAAACCACTACACATATAATTAACATATAATACAATTCACATACAATATATATATATATATATATATATACACACATACTAGCCCTAATAATTAACCTTCTCAAGTATTACCAAACTACTATATGAGCTGCATCTCACGTGTGTAACTAAGCAAACCGCTATTCATATCCCTTCTTTACTATTGTTAAGGAATGTGCTACATTATTACCCTCCCTACGACATGCAAGAGCAAGCAGAATATCATCCAGTCTACTATGGGGTAATATTACTAGTAAAGGAAAATAAGACGACCCCGACTCTTGCACCCAAATCGCCTCCATGACCACTGCCTCTCCGACATCTCACAGCCCACTGCTCCTCCATTTGCTTAACCCCGCGCCACTACATGCACACACTCTCATCATACAAGTCCCCTACCATGCTTCTTTAAATAATCCATATCGCATTTGTGTTACTCTTCTGAGTCTCCAGAGTTGATACAATTTTACATACCCCCAATTTTTATTCAACCACAACTCTTCTTTCATTGCACCCTTTCGCCGCGGCCAGCCACCATCACCGTACGTCCGTGCCACTGACATTGTCCTCCATTCTGAAATTATTAAACTCAATATTATATGCATTAGCTCAGTTTCCATACCCTAAACTTAAACACCCAAAGATAATATTAACCCGACTTTAAGTAGATCAAGAAAATGAGACCACCATTGCGAAAGAGGGCTCGGACGACGAAATATACTCCGAAGTACTACAACCTTGTTATGACGGTGAGATTTTCTTGGAATGCAAGATTTTTTTTTTGTTCTTCTTGAAGAATGTAAATACCCTGTTACGTGATCATTGTATTTTTCTTTTTCTTGTTTTGTTTAGTGAAATATATTTGAAGTGAAATTTGATAGATTAATTTATAGTAAATTTTGTTTTAAAATTTTGTACTTTGTACCTGTTAATCGAGAATAGAAGAGAGGAAAGGAAATATATGTTTATGATAATATCACCTTGTGAAATCACTAAAATGGTATGAAACAAATAAATACAGGAGTTTTCAAGATTTATTTGAAATGTTTTTTAATTCTTGTAAAAATGATTAGATGCATTTTTATTTTATTTTATTAATTTTGAGTTGGAAGGTATTAGTAAATGGTATTAAGGGCAAAAATTAATTAAAAAAAATAAAAATAAATGGTAATTTACCATTATTATGAAAACCCTAATTGAGTATACTTTGACATTTTTTTTTTTTATATTAGATTAAATGTATACAATTTGTATTCTGTAATATACCTACTATTAGATACGGACAAAATCGTTGTAAAATTGTACTCCGTCTCATAAATGATCTTGCGACTTTACCCAAATCACTTGGGTTAACTTGAATTATTTTCGGGCTTTATGTAGACTTTTTAGTTAGGACCTAGACCGATTCAAACTTTTGGTCTTGTAGTTATTGAGTTCTGTTGTTTGTGCAGTGGGCCAAAGCTTTTTACCAATTGCACTTGCCAATGATCTCAGAGAAAATGTGTGTCTTATCACCTTCGGAATGGAACAGGTTCACTATACATGGATTGTGGTCTCTTAGTGAATTCCAGACACCAAATACAGTAAAATTTCGTGGCAGAGATATTTTACGATTGTATGTTAGATTGGATAGACTGTGGCCTAACCTGAAGAATATAAATCGGCCAGTCGAAAAATGGGAAAAGACATGGGATAAACACGGTAAGAGACAACCACTATCAGTGTTTGAATACTTCTACACAGCCTTAAAGGCTGCAGAAGTCTTTCAATGCGATTATCACATGCAATCCATAGGTAATTTCGTTAGCAGAAACTAATTTTTCAGTTTCTTGTTTCAACTAATCTAGTATGTATAATGTGTCAGTGACATTTTTGTTAAACTAATAGCAATGCAGTATAGTGGAAAGAAGAATTACATCTCAGCCGGTCTTTTGCACAAAGAACTAGAAAAGAGGCTGAACGCAAGTGTTACCTTACAATGCAGGCAGCAACCAGTTGGTACATCGACACAGACTTTACAAAAATATCTGTATCAAATCAAAATTATGGTGGACAGGCATGCAAGGCCCATACGAACCAGAAATTTAAGAGGGAGATGGAATGAGAATTTCAGCCCAAATGATATGTTATACATTTGATTTTATACTTAATATTTATATCAAACTATCTGGTAGAAAAGAGTAAACAGAAGATAAAAATATGTGTCTATAATTCTATATGTACTTTATGTATACAAAGGAGAAACCAAGCATGTGTGAAAACAGCAGTAGCAGAATGCTGGAGCAAACTTCATTCCCAGGTATCACTGAAATCAAGCTTCATTTAAATTCCGCAATAGCATAGCCATTTATTAGCTCTCCTTCCTGCATTTACAAGAGGAAAAGATTATCTATACATGCATCATCAAATTCATTGTAGTGTGCCAAAATGATTGTCTTATGGGGTAAAAACTGTGTCCCCTATCTTCTTTTTATCCATCCTTAGTTGCTTCACTCCTCACCTTGTCACCTTCTCTCTTCATTAATCATTTATGGAGATTTAGTGAATATTTCACAAAAATTGGTGTTCCGACCCTTGGTCATGCTAATTTTGGCTCTTCCCCGGCAATTGTTGTAGGTTGCAACCCTTGTTCATGCCATTTTAAGCTATCCCATGTAATACCTCTATAGCTTTCCTTTTTAATGTGTATAATTTCTCAGATATCCATACCCTGTGAACTCAGAGTGATATTAGGTGTAAGAATATTTAATTTCAGAATTATTAAAAAGTGAAATTTTGTTGCTTACATTTAAGATTTTATTTTAGTAAGATTGGTTTTGTTGTTTTTTGGTGAAATTAGGTTGAACGAACAAAGTTATTGCACTAAAAAGTACTACTCAAAGTGTTTATTGAAGGACCATTTTAAGAGTGAACTTCTGAACTC
Source organism: Suaeda aralocaspica (assembly GCA_016808085.1). Classification (NCBI taxonomy): domain Eukaryota; kingdom Viridiplantae; phylum Streptophyta; class Magnoliopsida; order Caryophyllales; family Amaranthaceae; genus Suaeda; species Suaeda aralocaspica. The sequence continues at coordinate 313,176 of PYUH01000160.1, read as the reverse complement.
CCAATCAGATTTACTCAAGTATGCATCTATTATTCTTGTTGAGATTGTTTTGCAACTACAATTACTATTCGTTATTCTGATATTTTAGTTAATGATCTTTATTTGAACTTGTTTAGATAATGGGTTTTGAGGTATTTTGATTGATCGACTTCAATGTATTGTAAAAGTGAAATAAATGATTAGTGATTAAATTAAACCAATATGTAATCTAACTACTATATATGCTCATTTGTAAGTAATTCCTGTTTTCAAAATCTTTGGGTGGCCCTAAATGCTTCATATTGGATTCTTTTTTATGCTCTCAATTCTATTAAGTTTTTTACGGACTGATTGGACTCTACTTTCATCCAACTTGATCTCAATTTCATTTCAGTCTATCTCTTTTTCTTCAAACTTATATTTGCTTGCAACATGATATATATATATATATATATATATATATATATATGAATTTATCTTCCTATTTCAACTTTCTTTCTCTCATCTTGACATTCTATGTTCTGTTAGGTTCTACTTGTGAACTTATAAAACATGGGTGCTCTACTTTATGGTCTGGATGCTTTTTTTTATGGCCCTTGCAGCTCAAGATTATTTACCTTTTCTACTTGCAGGATAACAACAAGTAGATATCAGCTGTATAACCAAGCCGTCTAGATTGCATGAGATCACAAATTGTATAAACATTTGACAATAATTCGGTATTCTCTTTTTAAGCTCCATAAATTCACTTCATACTTCTATTGACAGATAATTTGGCGAGTTATGCAATCGTGTTTTGGGACTAAGGTTTTGTTGTTGTATGCAATCATGTTTTACAAAAAATTGGTATTCAACTTTGTAATAATGAAAATTTTAATTAACGTGTTTCCCTTGATCTCAAATTGGTATTCACCTTACGGTTGGAGTTGTTTATTTAATGTAATAAAGAGTAGTTTATGTTACTCGGGGTTTCGAGTTGTCATGAATATGTCTTAATTCCTCAGTTGTAATGTTGTTTTAATAAAATTATTTCGTCAGCAATATGGTTTATCAATATTTGTTTTGTTATCATTAATGATATGTCTTTTGGGTCAGATGGACACTATTGGAGAGTTTGAAGAGATTAAGCAGTGCCAACAAAAGAAGAAGCTTGTAATAGGCTAGGGATCTTGTTCAATTTTACAGCTGCAACTCTTTACTTTGCTCCTATATATTTATTCTTCATTGATAGACTTGGATCCCACATAGCTTGGTGGCTAAGATGTACAAATTTGTTCAGGCATTCTCCCTATTTCAACATCTTTATCATAAACCATTCACTATAATTAGTTTCCTAGAAAATTAGTTGTGGTGATCAGCATTACTTTAATTTGGAGGTGCTTTAAGAGTCAATATTTTGCCGTCAATTCTTAGATAAATTAAGTAACCTTATTAAATAAGGTCAGGCAGCAGTTTATCTATATAAAAGCTTATCACATATGCTACAATCTTTACTAGCGAAACACAAAACCACCAAACATATAATAACTTCTTTTAACTAACTGTTATGCACTCACTGTTTTAAACCCATAAGATAGAAATGTACTTCGTAATAAACATTTAGAAGAGTGAAACCACAAGGAAAAGCTGACCTGACTTACCAGTGTTTATACACTGCAACTGTGAATTCGTCGTTGTATTCCAAAAATGAATTTATCAATCACTTGCTCCACCCACAGATGCAAGAAGACCATGAAGATGGGGAGACCAAGCAATTGCTTTAATTAATTGCTTCTGTATTGCTCTATGCTCAGAATACTTACTTTGACACAAAAGCCTGATGAACAAAAACATTGCACAATTAATTGGACATTCAAAGACACTAGGTACTAACATCAGTTCCAACAAAAACACAACATTTAAGACTCACTATATTATCATATAGCTTCTTTCTCGCTATTACTTTTCATTTGCAGAGCAGCTCATGGCATTTCCTCTTGTAATGCTTCCTAGCTACCTGGAACAAAAGAAAATGATGCACACATTGAGCTCAAATTTTTGCATACGAAGACAGATTTTAGTAGTTTATAGTAAGAAAGAACTAAGAGTGGAAAGAAAAGTGGATGCGAATCTTTTTAAGAGCGAAAATTCACATAAAGCTTTTCCTTCGGAATTGCAACCCAAGCCCCTCTCAATCTCTGCCATGCAAAATTTTCAAAACTTGTATTGTTCAAATTTAGTTTCAAAATATTACCTTTCACAACAAACTTATACCGAAATTGGTTAGCTCCAACCCCTGTCAACTCCAGATATTACCTAATCTAAATGTAACTCCAGATAAATAAACAACCACAGAGGTTAAATAAAACCTGACCATATTACCAATTATTAATCAAATGCCATTAAATAACTAATCTTAGGAGATATAAACCCTAACCATCATACATCATAACTAAAGCCATTTTCACAAAAATTGCTAAATCTAAGCCTGAAACATTTGAACCAGTAATAGTGGGAATTTTTTTGTGCAATAGTGGGGGCTGGGTACCAGAAAGGGAAGCTATGAATCAATTTTTAGTCCCTGACTTCACGAATTGGTGGAATAGTGCATATGTTGATTTTCCAAGGCCAAATGACCAAGGCCGAGACTCAGGATGTCTCCGAGGTTTATAGTAAGATGATAAACCATAAGCTACATGTGAATATTGAAGTAATGTGCCTTAGAGCAACTGAGAATGTTGAGGAGCTGTTAATTCTTATAGAATGTGATCAGAGAAAATATGCGCATTTACCGAGTATCAAGTGCTAGGAAGCTTCATCAGCAGTAATTCATTTTTTCCTTATTTGTTCATGTTTAGTTTTGGAATGTGCCCTTTATGCTTATGTAGTTATGTATCTACTAATGCTTAGCTAGTAGACTAATCAGAAAACACACGACTTAGGATTCTGCTCTTTATGCTGATGTTATTTGTTCGTCACTGCATCAGTAGAAATGCTAGAGACCCTTTAGACGAAGGGTTACCACTTTGAATGACATTCACATGTCCACTTATGCTTATTCAACATTATCTCCATTGGCCTGTGGCTGAGAAGCGACTTCACCTCCGATGAATCATAATTATAAGAAAAGGAGGCACACAAATAAAACAAAAGAAAACCAAACACATTACAATAATGACAATCTTAGTTAATTAGAGTGATGGAAGCGCAAAGAAAGACTATGAAAAAGAATTAACAACTCGGCGATAGCTCATTTGACGAGTTTTCCCATAATCAGCAAAATGAAATACGATGCCCTGACAATCTAAACCTCAATTTCCATTAACTGCAACACTACATCATTCATAGAAAATTTAATAACAAATTACTAATACTAAACACCAAATTAGAGCAAACCAAAACACATTGAATCGCTACAATCAATTTTATTAAATACATTCATCTTTCCCTTAACAATCACACACTACAAAAACAACAACAACATCCAAGTGTTGATTAGAAGAATACCTTCCTTCCTGGATCCCTTAATCTTTACCCAAAACAGATTGATCCAATCAATACCTCAAACCCTAACTACCAATATTCTAAAATTTTATGAGTTAATAACCCAAATTCATTGTCACCACCTATTTTCAATTCAGTAACGGCGCATTCCTTATGAAAATGATAATTTCAAAGTACGGAGTAGGGATCAAACTGAAATGGTTTTAAACCAAACCACATCATATAACATATTTGGTTTTATCTTTTTATTTTCGGTATGCTTTCGTCTTGTTACATACATGGTAACCGCGCACCAAACAATGTACCATATATAACTATAACCATAAGCCCATTATTTATTAACAAAGGTGAACATCGTATTCATGTCGTGTCAGATCAGGCCGGACGGATTGTCATGCCGTGTCAAAGGGAAAGGAGGGTCGGGTCGTGTCATGCCGTAACATGACATATCCTAACTTATAGTCCATGTGTTTGGCGGGCCGTGTCGTGCCGACCCACATGCCACTCCTTAATTTTTCAATTAAAAAAAAATTCATTAATTAATTAAATAAATCAATTTATTATTAATTATGTAATTTTATTGTATATATAATTTCTGTTAACACTATTTATATAATTAATTTAATTATTTACTAGTTTTATTTAAATACTATATTAATTTTATTATTTATTTAACAATCGTGTCGTGGGCCATGACGACGGGCTAACAAATCATGAAGCTCGTCGTGCTCGTGTTGATTTTTTTTTTTTTGTTGTTGACGGCACAGCCAACGGCCCACCCTTCATTTCTCGTATCGTGCCCGTGCTGTCAGCATGACGGACTGGCTCATGTCCACCTTTATTAATTAAGCCAAAAACTTGAAAACCAAAAAAACTGAACTTATGTTTTCGACTACCAATCTCTCTTACACCACATTTAAGCATTTCTCATTCACTCACTTTCACACTACAGAGTATATAAAAAAAGGTGATCATGGCCGGGGCAAATGTAAAGATAAAGTCCCATCTTTGCGGGTCAGTTCGGGCCGTGCCTAACTTCAAGCCTAATCCTTATGCCCAAGCCCTGAAAATAAGTGCGGGTTGGCAGGCTTTTTACGGCTGGGCCTAAAAACTAACTAAAAATCTCAAATTTTTGCCACCAAAGCCCGCACAAAGTGAAGTGGAGGTCGGGCAAAGCCCGAATTCGGGGCATGAATTGTGTGCCCAAAACCCGCAAAAAAATCGAGCCGGACTACACTTGATCACCTCTAATATAAAATAGTACACTGTTTTTTAGATACAACAATCTAAAGTGACATGGGGATTTACGTAGGTTGGAAGTTACTTTATTACCCTTATTATGCACTCCTAATTAGGGTTGTGCACTTGCCCAGTCAAGTCCGGACCGGACTTGTTAGATCCCCAAACTGGATTTTAATAAATTATGGGCCAGAGACTAGACTTGAAAAAAATCAGGTTCAGACCGAACCAAACCTGCTCCAGACTGAAATTTTTCTGGTATGGACCTATTGGACTTGATTCAATTTTTTTATCAATGTTTTTTAAAACTATTTTTTTCCTCCAATAGTTATTATGTGTATCTATATATATTAAATACAATTTTACATTAAACATAATGAAATTTCATAATTTAACAAGGGAAAAACCTTTACATACATTAAACTTTAAACCCGGAATCACCAAATTCCGAGGTGGGTGTAACACCCTAGAATTTCCTAACCTTTTCCTTTCTAAATTCCGTAAATATAATATAAATAAATAGAAAAATAATCATAAGTATACTTCCTACTTAACTAGGAATAACCAAAGTATCACTGTCTCCGTGATAACAGCTAAGGCTTTTATCAAAGTACTACAGCGGAAGTCTTTTATTTCAAAACCAACTTAAAACCAAAATAAACTTAAACAACTCTCAAATCAAAATAAAACCAAAAAGAAAACCAAAATAAATCTTTATTACAAAAAGAGTATAATGTCTTGTACCCCGATTAGAAGTTATAGTAAACACCCATAACTCCCCCCTCCCCCCATTGTTCATACTCAAGGTATATACGTTCTAAGAGTTTTGGTGCAAATACTCTTTCACTTTACGTGATTAACAGGTTTAACAAATGTTATGACTCACACACAATAACAAGCAGAAGCACGCATAGTAGCAAGCAACACCATATTGATATCTTGGATTTGTAGTGACTCTAAAATAATTTGTTGTGTGTCCTTTAATTAACTAAACTTTTCTTTACCACACATTATCAGTGAGTGGCTAGCTATTTGCTCATTTGCTTCTTTAAACATGTGAATAAAAATTCACTAATTACTTTTCTTGTTGATCAAGTAATTAATCAACTTAACTAACTGATGTTGACACCGAAATTTTAGTATTTTTAGGTGTCAAATATATCCAATAATTAGAGAAAAATATTTTAGAAGATATAATTGGTTGAGATTTAGGATATTAAATTATATTGTTATCTTATTCTAGAAGCGGGTATTTTCTCTATAAACAGGCACTAGTTTCGGGTTTTGAAGAGGTAGAGATGGAATAAGTCACAAAGACCCCATTATCTCTATACCACCAAATTGTAGACAAATAGTCCGGAATAAGTCGATAAGGCCCCGATACTATTAGAAAACCTTAATATAAACCCCCAACCTTTAGAGAGGAATCAAGAGAGTAATTAACGACAATTGTAACCCACAAATAATCAATAAAATTATTGTTTACTATGTAATTATTTGTCTTTCTAATTATTAATTTGCAGGTTTAAATTTTATGGTTTACACTAATATTCATTTCTTCTTTATTAACTATTAGTCAAACTACTTTAACATTCTAATTACTCATGATGAACTAATAATACTATAAATGTGGAATGTCAATTTAATATATGAATTGTTATAAAATATTATTATTTTATGGATGTCCATTATACCCCTTAGGTATGATCTAGAATGTTTTGGATACTAGGGTTTATTCTACAGGAAACCCTAGTTTATGCTTGTATATATATTTGGTACTGAATAAGAAAACTAATCTATTCTTCTCTCCCACAAAAACTCTCTACTAAATCCTATTTTCTATAACACGTTATCAGCACGATTTCTGTTCATTTTTTTTATTCACTGTTGGTACTATTCACTGTTGGTTCTATTTTATGCTTGTATAACACGTTTTCTGTTCATTTTTTATTCACTGTTGGTACTATTCACATTGGCACTGAGAGGTATTGCATCAATTCCGGTTTTTTGTTTTTCTTTTTTTTTTTTTTTGGTTTTTTGTGGCAGCTATCAATTCAGTGTTGTGCTTGAGTTATTCACTGTTTTCTACAATTAGGCATTAGCATGGTAATAAAACAATAATCTACCGTTGTGAGAGTGGATCTGTTCAATGGAAAGTAATGCAATTCGATATTTGTGGATTAAACAGTGTTTGTATTAGTCATTATGCAGATTTGTTAGTCTTGCTTCCCCTCCCAGATGGCTATACTTATTAAGGGATGTGCATGTTGATGCTTGTTTGGTAACAAGCATCAAGATTGTGATAGTAGCTAATTGAAGAAATATAGAAAGTGTGTTGAATATTATTTTTTTTATTTTCTTTTGCACGATTAGTTTGATGTTTTCTGTTCATTTCTTCAATTAGCTTGCTTATGAATTTGTTTGTTCAATCAGTTTAATGTTTTCTTGAATTGCATGTCATTTGTTTGGTGAAAATCTTTGAATTTGTTATTTCGATGTATTCTATATTTCATCAATTAGCTTGCTTTCGTTCTTTGTTTATTCAATTTGTTATTTTGATGTATTCTGTATTTTGGTATTCTGAATTTCTGAAATTGCATTCGAATTAGGATATTATTCAGGTTTTAATTTCTGATATTATCAAGTTTTAATGATATTAGTCAGGTTATGATTTTGCAATTCAATATTATATATATTGTATTCGATATGGTGCATTCTAATATGATATTAGGCAGGTTTTAATTTCTGATATTTATCAGGTTTTTATGATATTAATCAGGTTTTAATTTTGAATTTTGATTTTATATGATGTATTCTGAATTTTTGATATTGTGTTTAATAAGATGTATTATGATATGATATTAGTTTGGTTTTAATTTCTGATGTTGTTTAATTACTTGACTTTTGAGTATGAAATTTATGAGGTTTTAAATTGGTTTTAATTTTGAAATTTCTGAATTTTGGAAATTGTATTCGATATGAAGTATTATGATATGATATTAGTAAGATTTTAATTTCTGATGTTCTTCAATTACTTGACTTTTCATTATGAGGTTTTAAATTGAAATTTTTTT
>PYUH01000160.1:220812-267019 GCA_016808085.1 Suaeda aralocaspica | reverse complement strand
ATGGAATATGGGATCATGAAAACAATTGTGTCATGTTACATATCCTTAGGACATCTCAAACCTTGGAAATTTCTTGGTGTTTTTTTTCCAAGGAGCCTGGTCTAATTATATAACCAGCGCACTTTATGCCTACTTTGGCAGCATATATGATCTTGCTGAGAGTTTAACCTATAGGTTTTTGCTAAGAAAAACAAGAGGGAAGATGGGGGAAGGAGAATATCAGCAGTGATCGATTTCTTGTCAACTTCTCCCTATTGGACTCTAATACCCTTTTTTGGTTGGAGCACATCAAACAAAGATTAAGACTCCTAGTAGCATGAAATATGAAATTAGTGAACAAAACAGAGTGGGCAATACATGATCAACTTTACCTTTTAAATGCCCAAAAAAGAGGTCATTATATGCTATTAAGTTCAAGTACCAAGGAATAGAATGAAGCCTGTACCTTTTCTGCCACAATTGTTAACACACCCATGCTAGGTTTATCACCTAATACATATAAACAGTATGATATGACACCCATGCTAGGTTTATTCACCTAATTACATAGACAATACAACCATATGTGTATTCTCTTAAATTGTTAAATGTATATATATTCGTTTCGCTTGAAGTTTTGATGCCATTTTCCCTCTTATGCTGTTGTTGCGAATTGGTCTGCAACCTCTGTCCAGCTCCTTAAATCTTCATTTGGTATAGTAGCTTATTGAGGTCTGTCTTGATGCATCAATTAGTTGCCTCCTGCTTTTAAAACTATACTTGCATTCAGTCTTTTTTCTAGCTCTGCATGCAGAACTGTGCTGGAATTCCCTTATGTGCACCAGTGTAGATAACTTGATGTCCATCGGCATTCTGTTTATTTTTTCAAAACGTTAGTTACAAAAACAATAGAACAGGAACAAATACAATTAGAGCAGGAAACTAACGTTAATAGAAAAATACCTATTGACATAAGATGAAGTCACAGTTTAGGGATTCAGCAGCTTTTAGTGCACTGTGGAAGTATGCACTAGAAGCTAGCGGTTGCCTCTGACCATGCTTATTCCACACTTTACGCCATTGTCGCATTGGTCGATAAATATGCCAAGTTTGGCCACATGAAATTTAACCTGTAATACAGCGCAGTATTTCCCTTCCATCAAATGTAACCCCAGTCTTAGTTCGAAATTCTCGTGTGTACCAATCCATGGACAAAGAGTTCTCCCAATCAGATCGTTGCAAAATGGACATCCTTTGGATGCTGTTGGGAGGTTCAACTGATAGTATGATTTCCCCCACTATAAGAAAAAAAGGAAAGTGTTATTCCACTGCAACAGATGCATTCAGAAGGTCTTTTCTAGCTTTAATGAACACCATAAGGCATAAAATACTACTGCTATGTGTTTGGTACATTCACCTCCTAGAATCATATTTTGCTTCGAAATCAAGAAAAAAAGGGTCTTTTATTAGAACCTGATAATTCTCTTTATTTGTATATATTAAGATGGTTTAATTGCTTCCATCCGTAAAGTACATTGTTATTTTTACATGAGCATTTAATATATTTGGAAGGTAATCAAATAGATATCTATTTGCTTTTGACATTAAAGGATATTGATAGTCTACTCATGGTTGAATTTGCTGATGATAAAGATATAAGGAATTGGATCAGCTCTTGAAGGAAGAAAGACTGCAAATGTTGCTGCGGAATTCATTCCTTCTAAAGGATAGCTGATGAAAGGGACATCATTTTAGAGGTGAGAGCTGGTGTGGCACATCTTTTATAAGGTGCATGTGTTTTAAAGACCTTTTACTAAGTCAAATAATACTGACGGCTATTGAACAATTGAACGATGTACTGGAGGAAGAAGCTTCTTATTTGCAATGGTAATTTCAAAATCTCCAGCTTTTTTGTGATTTTAGATTGACGAGTCTGTTTTGATTATTAAAAATTTCAATATTCAAATAATTATTTTTTTTATATCTTTGTTGCTTAATACTTGACAGTGTTGAGAGGTATTCACAGAAAGAAAATGGAAATTTGAAATTGTTTTGTATAACAGTGTGATCTTAACGGATTCAAGGTACGTCCGCCCTAAATAGTAGATTCACATTTATCCGTGATAATTAGATGTGGCTATTACATGTTGTTGGGAATAATTATAGCAATAATATTGTTTTGATTTTGGTAGTACTTATGGAGGACTGTATGAAATTTATTACACCAGTCAGGAAGCTGGTGACTTTTCTCTGGGGGCAGTATGTATTGGAAGCTCAAGTCTGGGACTGAACTCGAAGTTCAGGTGTGAAAGATGTTGTGAACAAATCGAAAGATATCGACGGGTCCCTATTGTTTTTCAGCGTGTTTCCTGTGACAGATGCTTGGGCGCATCTTGCAATAGCTAGCTGATAACAGAAAAACTTATTTTTGAATGCAATTAGCTGATAATGATTAGTATAGCTGATTGCATTAAAATTCTTTGTAATTACTCGTAGCTAATAATGATACTATATAATGTGTATAAATGACCATAAGAACATTGACATTTTTGCTTTGTGTTTGTGGTAGGATGTTTAGTTGTGAAATTATTGACAATTTTTAAACACTTTATTTTAATTGCTCTTTGAATTATCCCAACTTTTCTGAAAAAACTTGACCCTTAAAGCCCTTCTTATTGGCTTACCTTTATTGTTTATGGTAATCTGATTAGGGTTTCAAATTCATTATTTTCAACTTTGAGTTTATGGTTCACTAGGGTTTTCAATTATCTTGGTGACTTGAATTAGTGTTGAAGTTCTAACTTTTAAGTAGGGTTGGACATGCACTATGTCGTGGGCATAACACCTTCAATGCATACCCTAGCCCATGGTTCAGTGCGGTCTATGTGGCTTGGCGGGCATGCTGTGCCACTCACATGGAGTTATTATTTTTTCTTTAAAAAAACATTTTCTTTAAAGAATAAAAAATTTGATTTATTAATCAAATTTTTTTATATTTATATTGTTTTTTGTACATTATTAAATAATTGATATTATTATTATTATTATTTATTTAAAAAATTGTGCCCGCCCACGATCCACATCCATCCTTTTGTTTCTCATTCCGTGTTGGGCCCTATAGGGCCCGTGCTGTGCCATGCTGACCTAGCCATTCCCACCTTTACTTTAAGGTGGTGTTTGTGACAATTGTATCATTTGGTGATTAAAATTAAGGGTATTGCTATGGTTATGACGGGTTAACTACACCTAAATTTGGGTCGAATGGGTCATGACCAAATAGGTATGCGTATAACCCGAAAAATATTGGGTCGATTTGTACTTTTCAACAAAATTGCAAATTTTAACAAAGCTACAAAAATTTGCTTGGCTGGGCTGGGCCGGGCCGGGCCTTATATAACAAATTATGTGCATCATTTCATCTGACATCAAAATTAAATACATGAACCAAATCTTTAATGCTCAAGTAACACTGTAACAGGTACCCAAAAAAAAAAAAAAAACAGAAAAAAAAAAAAAAAAACAGAGTGCAAAAAACAAAATAATAATAAAACATAATATTAAATACATTAAAATTCACATTACAAACCAAATCAATTAAAAAACTTAAAATAAATGAAAAAATTCAACCAAAAAAAAACATGACACGAAAACTTTCTTTATTTGAGTTATTTCTGTAATTGTTGAGTGTAAAACGTAACAGGGTATCGACAAAAAATTCTAGGGAAAATACAAATTTCAAAGAAACAAATAAAATTGGATGACAATATTCATTCATGTAGACAAATGAAGCAACCACAGTCATTACAAAAAGAAGTAATTTCTTTGATTTTGTTCATCGGAAATGGTATCCTCATCTTCAGTGGCCTCCTCATATGTGATAAAAATAAAATCTTGATTATATTATTCTTGAAGAGGGTTCGTTTAAAGGTTTCAAATTAAAATTCGTTTTTACACAAATGGTTGTGGTTTAATATATATATTATGTGTGTAAGAGAAAGAAGAGAGAAAATGAGTAGGAGAAAGTAGAGCAGTATGTAGGTGGTGATCGGAGATGTGCGAGGCGAGTTATAAGTTCGGGTACGGTGTTTTTTACTCTGGAGTGGTTATGGAGCCGAACGGCTTCGGGTGCAGAGTACGTACTACGTCGGGTGTTGTTATTTCATTTTATCATATCGACTATTTCTCAATGCCTGCATGTCGTCGTACGTAGGGAGGGTAATAATGGTAGCACATTTCATCCTTAATTAGCTAGCTCGATCACTTTCTTGTATGTGAGGTTGGAGGGTCATTTGAATTATGACGACTAATTAATTAAGCGCAATAGTAAAGAAAGGATATGATTATATATACATATATTTGATTTGGTGAATGTATAAGTGCAACTAGTTACGATGGATGTATGGACTAATGATGCTACTATGAGTCATGGCCACCATAAACCACTGATTTGGTGCTTATCTAACCAACACATTGCATTTATACCATCACAATCTATCTGACCGCCGCAGGGTGGTAGATGACATTCTAACAGCTTGTTTGGATAGATTTTGAAAGAAAGAGAGGGGAGAGAAAAAAAGAAAGGAGGTGAGATGAAATCATTTCCTTTGTTTGGAATATAGAAAAGGAAGAAAGATACTGAGTGAGAGATCAAAAAAAAAAAAAAGATAATGTTACATAACCCTAGCTATAAATACCTTGCCAACCTCTTTCTTCTCTCTCACGCCTCTTCTTTTTTCTCTCACATCTCACTTCATTTTTCCTTAAATTAACTTTTTACTTCGGTCTTCTTTCTTTCTCTCACAAAATCACACACCTCACTATACGGCCTCCCAATAACCACCGCCGCCCACAACCTCCACCTCTCCCCACCACTTCTGAAACCCCCTTCAGCTGATAAAGCCACCACAACCCTCCTTTATTCGAAACAACCAGCCCAAAATCAAAACCCCCATACCTTATTCCCCAAAATCAAATCCACCACTTCCTCAACCTTCACCATATCCAAATCTCTTTCACCACAATATCTATATTGAATCTTTTTTTTTTTTTTTTTTTTTTTTTTGTCGAATTGACCATAAAAACCCTAAATTAGGGTTTTTTTATACAACATTCAGCCAAAAAACTGTTAATTGAATAATAATAGTTACATATTGAATAATGAAGTTAATATTACCTATTTGAATAATGATGGTTACTCATTTTCTCCACTTATTTGAACAATTTCTTACTTATGTGGATTGCAATGGGTAATGATTTGAATGAATGGATTATACTTACATAATTAAATAATGATTGAGGTTACTTCTTAAAAATATAGAGGTTATATATTATGTATTCGAAACGAGTTGCTTTTTAAAATATTGATGGTTAATAATTAAAAGTGTAATGGATACTTGATAATAAGTGATGGTGAATCACTGATATTAGTAATACCATGTTTAATACTAATAATTTATGCATGGTTACTTGTTTGAAAATTGATAGTACTATGACTAAGTAATGATGTTACTTGGCTACTATTAGGTTAGGTTACTTGTTATCAAATAGTGGTTACATAATTGAACGGCGATATATATAGTAACTTTTTAGAAGACTTATGGTTACGTACTGATAATTGTGTTTTACTTGTAAGTAATACTCTGGTTAATTACTTATAAGACACAATGGTGGTATTTTTTAGAAGCGTTATAATTTTACTGAGGTTACTCTAGTAACGTTGTGTTACAGCACAATAATGATGGTTACATATTCTAATTGCCGACGCAGTGATTACTTACTTCAATAATATGAGTTACTTTGTTGGATATTAATATAAACCTCCCCCCCCCCCCCCTCCCCCCCAAACAAAAACAAAACACACACACAACAAAGACTTGGTGATGATAAATGTAATAATGTTCGAGCTTATAGGGAAATGCAAGTATTAATATAAGTTTGTACGAGGAAACTTTTAACCTCATTACAAAACCAAACAAAATTGACTTGGTCTCAGTCTTTGCCGACTTCAACCACCATTTACCGATCATCATTCTATCAATTCCAAACACAAAACATGAATACTTTGATACAAAATTAAAGTAGAATAAAAGGGAATACTTCAATAAAGTCCAACATAAATACCAAAACAAAGGCATTTCAATAAAAACATAAATTCTAACTAATATATTTACACAAAACAGTAAGTTCAAACTTCAAAGTGTCATACCTGCCACAATGAAGACCTCATTTCTTCCTAAAAGTTGCCCTTTCTCTAATAATTTATATCATGTCAATTCTGAAATCATCAAGCAATGAACAAATAACCAATAAGTTTGGGCGCAAAACATTTTAAATTAGCAAAATACCAATAAAAAACCATCAATCCACTATGATTAAAGTCACTAAATAATTGACCTCGGAGCAGATATTATCCATAACTCAGAAGAAAGTACCCATTAGCATGAGTGCATGACTATCATTCATATCCGGTCAGCGAAAGTTGCAAGATGGAGGACCTAAATTTCCATCAGCAATTTAGTATATTGACCCTAAACCATGATTATCTTCTAGAAAATGAAAGTTAAAGATATTATGAGTAAATGAATTGGCATACCCAAATACCCAAAACAAACCAATCACTATAAATTGCATGTTGATTAAGTCAAAAAAATCAACCGACTTAATCCCAAAAATGGAGTTGGCTACATGAACCAAAAGTAATCATTCTATGCGGTCATCCACATAAATTTACCTCCTCTATCTCCTACGATCATAAATCTGCTGTAAATTCAAAAGCTTCATATCCTTTCTAAACCCTTCCCACCAAGTCATTTTCGGTCACCCCTACCTTATTTGAGATCTCAATGATCCCACTCGTCGCACTGGCGCTCCCTCAAATCTCCGTCTCACATGTCCAAACCAATGCAAGCGATTTTCCCTTAATTTGCTTGCAATGTCTGCAACGCCAACTTTCCGACATATGACTTCATTTCTTATTCTATCCCATAGAGTGTTCCCGCACATCCATCTCAACATCCGCAACTCTGTAACTCCTACCTTTTGAATGTACTCCTTATGAGCCCAACACTCTATACTGTAAGCCAGCACTGGGCCTTATGGCAGTCAACCATAGAACTTCCCCTACTTCCCCTTTAACTGTTAAGGGATATTTTGTCACATAACACTCCCATAGCTACTACCCATTTAAACCACCCATACTTAATCCTATTTGCCACATCTTGGTCAATATCGCCATTTTTTTGGATAAATAACCCGAAATATTTTAAACATTCCCTCATATCAAAAACTTTTCCGTTCAACCTCACCATCACATAACTTTCCCTCCTTTGAATTCCAAAACAGCATTCCATATAATCCGTCTTACTCCGGCAGTCCGGCTTAGCTTAAACCCTCTAGGCTCCAACCTTTGATTCCATTGCTCTAATTTGGCATTAACCTTATGTTTAGTTTCATCCATAAACAACATGCACCATGGTACCTCATCCTGGATTAACCTTGTTACTTCATCTATAACACCACTACAAACAGAAAAGGGCTCAACGCCGACCCTTGGTGCAACCCAATTGTTATAGGAAAATCTTTTGTCAACCCCACCACAAGTCCTTACATTTTTGGACACCTTCCGATAAATATCCTTAACCCATAACCAGATCAATATACCTTCGTGGGATACCTTTCTTCATCATTGCCCACCAAAGTACATCACTTGGAACCTTGTCATAAGCCTTCTCTAGATCAATGAAAATCATATGGAGGTCCTTCTTCCGCGCCATATAGAACTCCATCATTTGTTTTCCATAGTGGATCTTTCGGACATAAAACCAAACTGGTTTCTAGAGATGCTTGCACATGCCCTCAATCTATGTTCTATCACCCTCTCCCACAACTTCTTAGTGTGGCTCATAAGCTTGATCCCTCGATAGTTAGAACAATCTTGAGCATCTCCTTTGTTTTTATAAATTGGAACCAAAGTGCTCTTTCGCCAATCTTGTGGGATCCTCGAAGTCTTCCGGACCATGTTAAACAAATCTGTACCACTTGGTATACCCTTCCCTTCTAATTCCTCGCACATATTCCATGCTAATTTCCTCCACATCCAATTACGTATCTCCTATGACCCCTCCTCCTTGACATGCCATTACGCAATTTATCGAAATACCCCTTCCAAATGTCTTTTATGTCCTCGTCTTGAACCAAAACCTTTTGGTTCTTATCTTTGACACACTTTACCAAGCCAATAGCTTTCTTCACCTCCTGTCTTCGCTTTGCCATCCTGTAGATTTCTTTTTCTCCCTCTTTAGAGTCTAAACTTTCACAAACCTCTTCTTTCGCTTGGCACACAACTACCTTCGCCTTACATTTAACATCTCTATACTCTGTGAAGGTTTTGTCGGTCCTACATTTTCCCATATGCATTCTTTTTTATCTTTTTTGTGTTTAATTGCTGCTTTCACCTCTTCATTCCACCAAGAAGTATCCTTATGCATCATAGTCCCCCACCCTTCCCCCTTATTCCCCTAAGACCTCCTTGGCCAATTTAAGGAAATAGTTCTTCATCTGTGACCAAGCTACATCTTGATCCACCTCTTTATCCCAATTCGCCTGTTTGACCATTTTCTTTGTGAAAACCTTAGCATTTTCATCTCTCACGATCCACCATCTTATCCTTGACTCCCCTTTACTACATTTCTTTTTCCCACTCTCTTTCAAACTGATAGTCATCTCTCCTGGAATGACCTTACAGTTTATGCAACTTTATCTATCCTCCTTCCTTGTGAGCGGGAAGTCTATTTGAGTTGCATTTGCTCAGCCACGGAAAGTTATCGAAAAAAAAAGAATGAAATTTATCCTCATGATAATCCATAGTTGCTATGGCTTTACACCACTATGAATTCTGAATCCGTTATTTTACCTAAGTATGCTAGTTTTGATTTGTTGTTGATTTAGTCACTACTTCTTGCAAAACAGATAAACAAGTACAATGATTATAATTTAGTAAATACTCGCTCACTAGGCATGGATTATGATTTTATAATAGGAAAAGGATAAAGAGAAGACTTCTTACCTAATGTTAATATCTCGTTCAGTGAACGCCCTCCTCATCCCACATGTAGTCAAAAAAACATTGGCACAAAGACTGAGTGATAATGAGAAGACTTAACCTTTATATGCTCGTCCTCACTGCTAAGTACATATATTCACCTTCACACAAGGTATAGCCATTGAAGCCAAGACTAATCAAATAATTTTGAGTTTGTCGTTGACTACTTAGCATTTGGTATTGCTTTTAAAGTTGTATTTCAATTAATCATATTCAACACTTATCATCAAAGGAAAGCACAGATCGGAGTACAAGAGCAACAACAACACTAAAGTGCAATCAAGCCTTATTAAAGATATCTCAAGTAAACCAGCTTCTTTGAAATTTATAGTCAGAAATGCATACTAATAAATATAGATTACAATTTCAGAACCCTTAAAAATCATTAGATATCCCTACAATTGCAGCTATTCTCAGAGCTGCCACTAATCCATTATCAAAAGGAAACAACAATTAAAATAATCTATGAAAAAAATGATATTGAATTGAATAAGCTATCAGCTTATATGTGGTCCAACCCCTTTCCTCAAAATTTGATCTTATAATCATTCAGTTGAGGCTTTGCAATCAACATAACATAAATTACATATTACATTTTAAATAACTACTACTGTTTTTGCCTAAATACATAAACGAAGATTGTCTCCACATTGACTGTATAAAAAGTTGTAAATATCTGACTTTATACACAACTTCTGAAGTTTCTCAACCTTTGACGCATTTCTATTTCAAA
Source organism: Suaeda aralocaspica (assembly GCA_016808085.1). NCBI lineage: Eukaryota > Viridiplantae > Streptophyta > Magnoliopsida > Caryophyllales > Amaranthaceae > Suaeda > Suaeda aralocaspica. The sequence continues at coordinate 257,207 of PYUH01000160.1, read as the reverse complement.
ACAAGGAACATAATTCATCTATTTGCATTAATGCACCCACAAGAGAAGCATAAATCTATCACATGCAAAACGCAAATTAAAAACTCAAGTGAGCAGAAAATGCAAAACCTCAATTCAAAACAATCTAATAAACCTAAAAACAAAATGAATTGAACCCTTGTGGAAATGAAGAGTTGAAAACAATTGTTGAAATCAAATAAATCTGATTTCTTCTTCTTCCTCACATTGTATCAGCTTTCAGTGCATCCTCAAACTCAACAAGCACCAAATTCAAATTTTCAGAAAACCCAAAATTCAATAATTTCATGTTCAGACCTTATTGTTAGCAATTGGAGAAATCAGCAAAGAGTAAAGAGGAGGGACAAAGTGCAAAAAAACCATTGTTGGACAATGCTTTTCAACCTCCCATGGTTAACATTCTCCTAATTATGTAGAATGAAAAAGAAGTGGATACTTACCTACGAGTTTACGACAAAGAAGTTGTGCAAAAAGAAACAAGTGCCTAAGGAGCTGGGTGGAAAGAGGGCCAAGATAAGATTAAAAAAAAAAATAATAAATAAATAAAAGAGAAATGCAAGTGGGAATACTGTTGTTGTTACATCAATTGAACAGTATCTTTCCTTAACTATATTTTAGATAGAAATAATAATAAAGTAAAGATAAAGAATTATATCAAATAATTAATTTTAGGTAAATAAACCCCAATTTACATATCATAGCTAAGCTCACTTTCGCAACCAAAAGCTAAATCTGAGCCTGAAACCATTTTAGAACAAAACCGACATTAAACTAGAAAGCACATTCTTTTCAAGTAAGAAAATTATAGGGACACAAAAAAAATAACAATTGGCACTATATGAACTTTTGAGAGCTAAACTTATTTTTAAGGTAAACAGCAAGATTAGCATGCATATGACAACATAGGATGTAGACATCAAATCTTAAAATAATGACACGCACAAAAACATTGTCTCAAATAAAAATAATAAATAAATAAATAAAAATTAAAAAAAGGCACCATGCAGGATGCAAATGCCATTAAATACATAGTTAAAGCAACACATAACTTGCTCATCCTTTCTCAATTCCTTACCTTTCCATTGCATTTTTTGAAGAAGTTTGAACCTTTATAAGAACATGACATTCTCTCATGCTTGTTCAGCATTATCTAATCCCATCTTATGTTTGCCTGAGGTAGAGAAGCGAAAACCTTTGACAAAATCACTATCAATACATCCCGATTATAAGAAAAAGAGGCACACAAGTAAAACAAAAGCAAACCAAACACAATACAATGCTGATCTTAGTCAATTAGAATGATTACCAAGAAGCACCACGAAAATGACTGAAAACGCAACCAACATAGCGTTAAAGCTCAACAACATTCTTCAATAACTTATAGAGAAAACAACCTAATTCACAAAGGCTACCAATAGTTCCTGCAAGACAAAGAATAACAATTCGATATAAGGAAAAAGTTCATTGGTGAGGAGTTGTCTCATAATCCATATTATTATTACATTATAAAACACAAGAAGGATTTTTGTAATCTAACATGTGGCACCTTCTATGGTACTTCACCACAAATGACTCCACTCACATGATGATATGACACGAGATCACCTATGACCTATATACTGAAACTTACATCAAAAACATGTCTTCACCAAGATTTGAACCCACAGCCTCATATTTGCAATGAAATGCTATTACCATTTGATTCATACAACTTTAATGCTTTCAAGATATGAGAGTTTTAAATAAGAACCAAAGAAATATAAAAACAAATATTTTATACCTTTTTTTTCCTTTGAATAACCAAATAGTTTCATTTTTTACCATTTTCATAACAATTTTTTGTCTTTTTTTATTATGTTACCTCTGTGGAAAGAAAAACAAAAGCTAAATCTTAATTATCATGTACATGATTGATTTTTCTTGCTTCTACAATCTACAGAATCTTAATCCCAAAAAATTCAAACCAATGTAAGAATTAAAAATATATATCATCAATCTCATCAAATCCATACAATTTTATTATCTCAAAAAAAAAAAATGAAGATAATAAGATCAAAAGAAGAAAAGGAATGAAAGAGGGCAAGGGGCGAAGGGGAACTTGAGTAGAGAGAGGGTCATTAGAGGAGAAAGATTTGTTCCATGCCGAAGTCGATTTGCAACATTGCGGAAAAGGTTTCAATTTTGGAAACGGCTTTTGTTACCTTACTCACTAATCAAACACATGCTAACGGAATCTTCCGTTTCCACCCCTTAAAAACTTCATACCAAACACCCCCTAAATCAGATAAGGTCCTTGAGACCTTTGAAGGATACACACGTGTATATGAAAGTGCAACTGAGACGTTCCCATCAACCCAATAATTTGTAGAAAACTAACCAACTCAAAGTAAAGCTACTAAGAAACACAATATAAAAACTTATGATATTCAAACACCCATGATATGAACATGACAACACTCAATTTTCAACTTTTTCCCCACACAATTACTGAGTTACTTCAACTTTAGTACATCAAAATTTGCTTTAATACTAATTGCAACAGTAACAATTAATCTTGAGATCGATTTGAGTTTACGAACCAATTCATCCAAATTAACCCCAATAATCATTGGCAAAAACAAAAACAAAAAAAAACAATTTTTTTTAAAAAAAATAAACTATAGCAATTGTCACAAAACACAGAAAACATAATGAATCATTATAATCAACAATCACAGACACTACAAAATATAAATGAAAAAAGCCCCAAATCAAATTATTGATTAGAAATTAATATTACCTGAGATTTAACCAGAGTTTTCCAAATTCAGCCACCACCTGATTTCAATCGAGTAATAAGTAATAGCGCATCTTTCTATGGCAATATATTTTTGGTGGTGCTCAACTGCTCGTATTCGTTTTTGTGGTTTGATACACAAATGGAGTATGCAAAATGTATTGTTTGTTGATTACCCTAAGGGCTAAGGGCCTAAGGGGTGGTGGCCTGGTGGGTAGGCCTGGTTATATGGCAGGGGTTGGTACAGGTTGGTTGTGCCTCGGGTTGAATCGGGAGTTCGGGACATTGTGGCCCATATGTTATTAGCATGTCAAATAGTAAATCACATGGAATTTTCGTAAATAAGTAGAAAACTTTATTACCACTATCCCTTAAAATTCATATAAAAAGACGATCTTACCTCTCCCACTTGGCTTTCAATATAACACCCATATCACCTCTTGAAATTCCAACATTAAATCACCTCCAATATTGAAGTTCCCACAATAAAATTGCATATAAGGGTCTATTTACTTTAACTGAAAATTGCTGAACTGAACTAAACTGGACTGAGCACACATAACTGAACTGAAAGTTTTTATCATGGATTAATAATTTTTAATTATGGATTATTGATTTTTAACTGCAGATTATTAATTATAATTATTGATTTTTTAACTATGACTTTTATGGATTGATTATGACTATTGATTTTTAACTACAAATTATTAGTTTTAAATATGGAATAATGTCATGGTAACAATTTTGATATTGATCCACTAATAATTAATAAACAAAAAATTAGTAATACATCTTCATATTTTTGTGAATGGTAATCCATTTATGTGATATAATGATATTTTTGTAAATAATATTTCACTTCTATTTTTGTTTCATTTGCTAAATATTAGATTCATAATTTTTTTCGTGAAAATTATAAACTAAGAAATGTATATATATGTATATATATATGAAACAAAAAAAAATGATGACTAATGTATCATAAATATATTATTAGCAAACTAATAATATTATGAACAAATTAATTAGTAAAATAAAAGAAAAACTGAATTGAATGGAGCAGAACTGAACTGATTAGAGCCTAACTGAACTAAATTGAGCTGAGTTGAACTGTATTGAACTGAACTGATTTTAAGATGAAGTAAACAGACTCTTAGTGTCTGATCAACTTTCCATATAATTTAATTACTTCCTCCATTCCATATTAGTCGCAACGTTGCATTTCGACACGCATTTTGAGAATGAAATTTGAAAGCATAATTTAGCAAATTTATTAAAATAATTTTAACATTGAGAACTTGTATATCACCTCTTGTATGTGTCAAAATTATTTTGATTAGTTTGCTCGTTTACATCCTCAAATCTCTTCCTTAAAGTACGTGCCGAAGTGCAACGTTGCGACTAATATAGAGCGGAGGAAGTATGATTTTTGATTGCTCATCTCCTTGCACCAAAATATTTAAAGCCACAATAAACACCAAACTTCAATGGAGCCTCCTAGATTCAATTCTATTATATCATTTCTTTAACTTCCTTTGTGATTCATCTTCTACAACCATTCTTCTTGTCCAATTTATTTAGTGATTAATGAGGCTTGTATGTAATCACTCCTTTTGATTCAATGATTTTGGTTATGATTTTTATTGTCCTTTTCCGTAATAAATTAGAGCTTTAGCTTGGCTAGCTAATCTTGTAGGATACATCATTAGAGTTAGGGGTGTGCACAAAAACCCGACTGAAAAAAAGATGAAGTTGTGGGTATCCGAAATTTTTGGATAGGGCTTGGGTAATAAAATACACTACCTGGAAGGTCGGGTACCCGAATATGCGAGTACCCGCTAATGCACACCCTTAACTAGAGCTGTTAAACGAGTCGTGTCGTGTCATTCTCGAGTCGGGTTGGCAATTAAACGGGTTGGGCACCCTTGACCCTAACTCTACCTGTTTAGTTAAAAGGGTCACACAACCCAACTCTAACTCGGCACGCCGGGTACCCAGCTAACCCCGTACAACTCGCCTAACCTTTTTAGCTCACGTACTTTTAACTTTTAAGAGTACTAATCTAGTTATCTCAATTCTTAAAAGCTCAAACCTTCAACAATTATGTCATAATCAAAGTTCAAAAGCTCCAAAAGTCCTAAATAGTAACTAGTAGTCTAGTACTATTAGTAAGTAACTTAGTATGTAGTACTTAAATTAGTTTTACAAACTAAATAGCGAATTGTTGAAAGATAACAATTGACAAACCAAATACATCAATAACAATTAGACAATTAGACAATTAGAGTTCCAACTTCCAAATACATCAATATTAATTAATATAGTAGCAGTAGCAGCAAAGTCAAATGCTCGATTGTGTGCAGGCATTAGGTTGTATTTCAGTTTAGATTAAGTGGGTTGATAAACGGGTTAAATGGGTTGGCATCCTAAACCCTAACCTTACCCGCTTATTAGGCGGGTCGAGTCGTGCCAACCTGTATTCTTAAACGGGTTGAAGTCCCCTACCCATACTCGCTAGTGGCGAGTCGTGCCAGTTTTTAACTGCTCTATACATCACTCAGGGTGCATGGTATATATAACCGCATATAATTTGTGAAAAGTGCACAAATTAGACCGAGTGTTTTATGTTATAGTTGGTATACAATACTATTGATTTGTTATATTTCCTCCGTTCCCATCTGTTTGACACGTTTTGATTTGCATATATACCAATACAATCGTTTGACCTTAAATTATCTTTTGTTGTATATATGTAAAAATTATAATAATTAATATTGTACTCATTAAGACGAATAAAAAAAGAAAAAGACATATGACTATATTATCTTTTATATATTATAAGTAATTTAAGAGATTATTTCATCTTATAAATAGTAACAAGATTTCAAATGAATCAAACATTTAAGAACGGATAGAGTAGATTTTACCTAAACAGTATTATAAACCTCTTTATTTGTTGTCAGTGTGAATTAAATTCGACGATGATTATGACATATACTAAGTACTAACTACTGCTACGAGTTAAAAAAAAAAAAAAAAGATGAAGAGTTGAAGACGAAACCTGCAGATATGAGACAGGAAGGACGATCATACTTGGCGAATAAAGGAATCAAATGGATGAATCAGGATTCTTACATGAAGCTCCTCTTGATTTTGCTACGTATTTTAATTTGGAGGTAGCAATTTAGATATGTATTGCCCACTAATTGTTTAATTTTTTTTAATTTTTGGTCATGTTACATTTTGATCATGTTTTGGCTAATTTGATGTTAGATTAATATCAACTTATGGAGTCACGTACATTTTTTATCATCAATTTCCCCCAATTTATCTACCTAACTTAGTCTCATCTAAGTACGGAGTATAATTTTTTAAGACAATATCGAACTAATTTTACCCTTACATGCCTTAAAAATGATAATAATGTGTTGGGCCAAAAAAAGAAAATAATTGGGCCGGACTCACGAGGACCATATTTGGATCAATATACGTAAATAATTGTTGTTTTTGTTTTTTTTTTTCCTTATTCAAGTAGGTTTCCTTTATTTATTTATTTATATATTTATTTATTTATTTATTATTGTGTGTTAATGGCTAAGTCGGTTTCCGTACCTCTTTAAATAGTGGCTCTTTTATTTTCTAATTCTTTTTCATTCATAGCAACTCAAACTCAAAAGCAAGTTATTAAAAAGCCAAAGTTTGAAATCCAACTAATCTTTCTCAAAATCTCCGATAAGAACAAATGGTGTTGTTGGCAATAGTCCCAGGTACAAAATACACTCCCGTTAAAAAGACGAAAAAAAAGCTTCTCAAAATACAAAACCTACCAAAATCGAAAACGAAATCAAAATCGAAGGTATTCAAGATGACACCAAGAGAACGGTTCAAGAATGAAGTAATGAAAAGTTACCGAAGCGTAATATGTCCTATCTACATGAAAACCGGCGTATGCAAACATGGTAATAATTGCGTTAGGCGTCATCCCAGAATTGTTATTGGTCATACTCTTTTGCTTTCCAATATTTACCAACCCCCTCATTTTGATCACGACGTTGATCATCATTTTCAGGTACTATATATTTGCTGAATTGATTTCGTTATTAAATCACTCCCTTATCTAATATAAGTATTTACCAATAATAATACTGTCTTTCATTTTCTAAATTTGGATTATAGGAGTTTTATGATGATCTATATGCCAAACTGAGTAAATACGGAAACATCAAGGATCTAGTTGTGTGTGACGAACTAACGTTCTACATGGCGGGTCATGCGTATGTTAAATACGAAACAAAGAAGCAAGCCTATATCGCCCTCAGTAATCTTAGGGGAACCTACCATGCTGGTATGATACTACTTACGATTTTTTTTTTTTCAAGTTTTGTTTTGCGAATAACTTCATCGATCATTTGTTGTGTATTGATTACTTACAATGTAACGTACTAATATATTATCGATCTACTTGTGTATAGGTCGTCCTATTGTTGTCGATTTCTCTCCCGTCAGAGATTTGCGTGGTTTCTTATGTCCTCGTGTAACAAGATTTGGAAACTGTCGTATTCATCGAATAGGGTGTCAATTCATGCATTTAAAGAACACACAGAATGGTGGTGGTGGTGGTGTTGCTGATACGGGGACGATGAACTAAGTGTAGTCAACGTACAGATTGATCAGCAGCCAATTTAATTTTCTGATACTGACCGTCTGTTAGTCAATTCCATCTCATGTCAGTTAGTTGATTTGCAACACTGTCCTTTATTATTGTAAATTTACTTATACTAATTCAATTCATGAGTTCATGTAATGTAGTTCACGAGTTTGTAAATGTATACTCAGTATTTTATTATAATTTTGATATCATTTACTCTAATCCAAAATTAATGCCTTACTATTGGAGGATATATTATATCTTTGTAATATATTTGATATGCATAGGATAATATTAGATAAATATTTGACAAGATTTAGGAATCTTGATATCATATATTAGGCTAGGATATTGTTTCCAAGGCATCCTATATATATATATGCCTCAATTGTTTGTCAATTAATTCTGAAGTCAATGAAATCATCTCCTTATTATTTCATCACTTACTTAGTCAAATTAAACAATCGAGTATATGTTACTACGTACAGATACAAGGATCGATCTTAAGGGGGAATATCCTCGATATCCAATTAGACTACTTACAAAGATTCAGAATAAATCAAGAATTAGATTATAAAGACCTGTTAAATGCGAAAAAATAAAGAAACACAGTATACTGCAGCAAACCACGAATGAGTTAGACAATTGAAATTGCCACAACCAGATTAACCTTGATGTGTGATTCAATTCGGGATGTTATTAATTATCTAAAAAGGAGCCACGGGTTGCATCACAAGAAATGTGAGATTTGATTATTAGGAAGGTATGTAGTGGAAATAGGCCATGGCATTAGCATTGCTGCGTGTTGAGGATCAAAAGGGCAAAAAGGCCATATATGGCATTAGCATTGCTTTGTCTATCATTTTATCTCCGCCATCTAAGTCTACAAATATCACTTCAACAACATTTTCATTTTTCCTTTAATCTCCCACGCTACCCTTGTGTAGTTGTGATTGATATATATACCAGTAGGAGCCGCAGTGGATAATAAAGACGATTTAGCTGCAACGAACTTAAGTGATCAGCATATATAGTTGCATAAATAAGAATAGTCTTTTTTTTTTTTTTTAAATCAACTTCCTCTATGGGAATTATTTTATCAAATTTCCCATATATAGAGTCGGACTCTCCGATGAACTCCAAATTGTTTGAGGAAAGAAGATGGTCATTGCAACAACGACTCTATTTTTAGTGCTCAATCAACCTTCTGCTAGCGTGTGATGCTTTATTTTGTCTAAATATATAGATAGTTCCAGCAACATCATTATCATCCTTACCATACCGTTACAGCATTCCAAAACAATTTGATTTTTTTATGTACAAGGAGATATCTAGGATCATTGGAAACAAGGCCGAGCTGAGGGACTTGCATAGAACCAAAACCTTCTCAACTTCAACCACCTCCCCGTTATATTACGAACCAAGGTGCCCTTCTTGTCTTTACCAACACACGTAGATAACCACGATACAATATCGAATGGCCTGGCCTGGCCTGGTCTGCCTTTCTCGATATCAACCTTACTCCGAAATCTGATTCGCTAAACCATGATGTTGGAATTGTTACTACTACATGAATAAACATCATAATAATTCATAAAATTGTTACTACTACATGATCATTAGGCTTATTCATTCCATCTGTTCCTAATTATACGTCCTAATTTATGACAAACCCAATTGGAAGGTACACTAGGATAGCACAACTTCTTCCCCAACTTAAACGTACCGTTTCACTCAATTTTATAACTTATATATAACCTTGATTTGTGTCTCCTATTACAGTATCACCTGTCACAAAAAAAAACCATTAATGTTTATGTAAATATATCATTTTACTAATGTCTTTGGTTGTAAAAAAAATATAAAATAATAAATACACATTTTCAAACCTATTTCAGAAACAATTGACTACTCGTAATTGAGTAAGTAATTGAATATTATCATTTTGAATAGCTACTAAATTTTGTGATTTTACTAGTCATATTAACAAAACAAAGAGAAATATTTTACAGAAATGTCCAAATTACCTTAGATTGATGATATAAATCGGAAGCCTTCAAAACCCTAAATTGGTTTTTCAGTATCTCACTTTGAGTGAGACTAGCTCATTTTAATTTATATGTCTAAACTAATCACTATGTACGGTACCCAACACTGGCATACAATTAGTTGGAGTGCTTATGATACGAGTCGAGCTGAGCACAAGTTCATCCAATTTCAATCACGCGCATCAAGTGTTGACCGAGCTTCGACAATTCAAGCTTTGACTGAGTTTTGACAATTCGAGCTCTAATTGAGTTTTTTCCAAGCTTTTATTGAGTAATGTTGAATTGGTCACGCCTTTTTTATATTTTGCTAGTTAATTTCAAGTTATTCCAACTAAATAATGATTGAATTATATTATATTAGACAAAAATGTTTGATAAATTTAAACATGACTTAATAATACTCACATTTCAACATTATATTTATAAATTCATATAAATTAAATCGAGCTACTCATGAGTTTTCAGAGCCAAGTATTAAGTTGCTCGACTCGACTTGTTAGCATGTCAAATCGAGTTTGAGGCAAGCTTTAATCAAGTATTGACCGAGTCGATTCCAAATAGCTCATGAGTTATTTGGTCTTATAAGCTTTCCTAACACTTAGGAACGAAATTAGAGTGGGAGTCTTGTAAAACAAACATAGCGTGAAATTATGGGCCTTGTACATACATTTGTATGAAACAACATCACCTAAAACGGTTGAACCTACATATTTACACCTATTAGTACACCAACTATTGACTAGATCACCTCAAAGCTTCCATCCCAATTCAAAGTGATTCTGAGATCAATTCTCATCACTTCTTTAGTATCTCCCCCCAAAAAAAATATGTCACTAGGGGGCTTTTTTCGCTGCAACCCAGGGTGCATATACAGAGTAGTAGCATAATTATCATTGACATTAGAGGTAGCGTAGGAAGCTAATGTTGTAAAAATTATAGAAGTTATATTAGAGATAGCTAGTGTCATGCCAAATTGTATAATTATTATGAAAATTATACAAAGCTAATTTCCATAAACTGTGTCGAAAATTTAGATAAATTAAAGTTCATTAATTTTAATTCTAAAAAAAAATTGTATGAAGTAAAAAAAAAAAAAAATTAGATAGATTACTTTGTACTATAACAATAAGGCAACACATTTTTATAGCAAAAAAATACGTAATTTTGTTCTACGTATTTTGCAAATTTAATTTTTTTTTTAATAAAATTTTGTATAGCATTGAATTAAAAATATCTGCATTTTTTTTAATGATATTTGTATCTTATGTATAGGATAAGTAAATAATCCTTATTTAGTTTTTAAGTTTTATTAAGTATAATCATTAACTATTTATGTACTCAGACCGTATTATATACGGAGAGGACTACTACGTATGTGAATAGTAGGTCAGTTTCCAAATTCTAGTCAGAGTCGGTTACTTGCATTGAGCTCCTCTATAAAAAGTGGCATGTCATATGGGAGGTAATTTGTTTTTTGGTTAATAACAATCAATTTAGCAATCTTGTGAATTTGAATAATATAGTCCAAGAATATATCAGTTGAATTGAGATGGTTTCTTTCGTGCAAAAAATCCTATGGAAATCGAAATCGAAATCAAAGTCGATGAATGGGCTAATTAAAATTGGGAATCATAAAAAAAATACGAAGCGATGCTGAGAAGGTTTAAAGCAATGGAAACTATGCCTTCACAAGTAAAATGCTCATACTACTTAGCAACGGGCGTGTGCTATGCCGGTTTACAATGTTGTCACCGTCATCCGAAGATTATTAGTAGCCCTACTCTATTGCTCTCCAACATCTACAATCCGCCATCCGGTACCGATGATCATTTTCAGGAGTTTTATGATGATGTATATGTAAAACTTAGTAAATACGGAAAACATTAAGGATCTGATTGTGTGTGACACTTTGACGTCCTGCATGGCGGGACATGTATATGTTAAGTACCGAAACAAGAAGCAATCTTCTATTGCTCTTGGCCCCTTTGCTAATCTTAAATCAACCTACGACTATTACGATCGCCCTATCGTTGCACGCTTCTCTCCCGTCAAAGATTTGCGTGGGTTCTTATGCCCTTATCTAACAAGAAACGGTTAATGCAATTTTAGTCGCACCATCACCTGATAATACAACCTGAGGTTTCTTCTATCGAGTAGTTAATTAGCATTCTTAGAATACTAATTAAGTTGAAGAGTACGTGAATCATTATCTTTTTTTTTTTTTAACTTCAATTGATCATGTAATAAGTGAATCTTTCTATCGTAATTATGCATGTTCTATAATATTTTTGATTTTTGATGTATGTGATAAGGTTTTTAGTTGATTGCTTAACTTAATTATAGTGTTTTAATTTAACGTACTCTCAAATTTATGATGTGGTCTTAAATTAGTACATTAAGATTGTTGTTATAGTCAACTACTCCCTCCGTTTTAATTTATTTTTTACATTTTGACTTTAGATACTATTTACAAATAATGTTTTGACTATTATTTACATATTCATATAAAGAATAAAATAAAACGGAGTGAGCACGTCACAAATTAAACACCCGAGAAAATGATAAGTGGCATTATTGAACTTACTTTCCATAGCCATTTGGACTTATTCTATTCTAATTAGCTTGCACAAATTACAATATCACGTACCATCAAAAGAGACAAGATAGCCATTATATACCCCGGTATCAAAATTGAAATGGAAATTATTGTAAAGAACATATTAATTAGGGATATATAATGAACAGGGGAGGCTATGAAGATCAATATGAAATTGATTTAATTATTATTATTTTTGTCTAATAATCTAGTTGGTTTACGAAATAAGACCGTCTAATGTAAGTTTTTGTACTCTTTATTACCTATCAAAAAACATTAATAATTTTGTAAACATGTCATTCTACTAGAAGTACTACTGCGTAATACCTTGGGGAGGAAAAACAAACAAGCTACACATTTTCTATCCAATTCAGAACAACTGTTAAATTGAGTACATACTTTAATAAAATAAAATTAAAATTAAATAATTAATTTGAATGGCTGCAAAAGTTAATGACTTTACTAGTTAAATGAGCAAAACAAAGTGATCTTTAAGATAATAGTTGGAGAAATATTGAAATTACCTTAGATTGATGATGAATATTCGGAAGCCTTCAAAATAAAGCTTGTTGTTTCAGTATCTTATTTTTAAGTGACTAGGGTATATTATAAGTTTATAACTTTGTAATGGAATGGGCTTACACTCGGAAGGCTTAATTTGATTCATTTAAATATATGGGGCTATGTTTTATGGCTCTAAAATTTTATACTTCTTATTTTTCAAGACAATTTGGTTTTGATTAACGACATGAATTATAGATTTGGTGCAAGAAACAACATAACATTAAAACAGATGTACATTACTTAATAAAAAAACAAAAAAAAGCGGATAAACATAGTTACGGTCACCTATTGATCAGGTCATCAGGGTGCATGTAGCATTAATGTCATTGATACCCAAGCTGGAATCTTTGATCGAATTCTAATGCAAATCCAATACTTGCATATTAATATTTGATAGGCTTTGAGTTTGAGTTGACCCCAAAATGTATATCATTTGCCATATTTTTGTGTTCTTGAAAGTAACTATATATGAAAAGGTAGCATAATTTATTTAGTAAATATATTATTTTTCACACCTTAAAAAGTATAAAATATATGAAAAGAAACATCTAAAATATCCGATCGGTTGCACACTAATAATTTTTCGTCAAATCATAACATATGTTAGTATATAAGTAAAACATATCATTTTGAAAAGTAAATTTTGCATTCCAGGTTGCGGATTTGTTTACCTCCCTAGTTAGTTGATTGAAATCTAGCTGAATGTTATGGTTTCCAAAACACTCATACTCCGGATGTAACATAGAACAATGCAAATGACGGAGAAGCGGTGTATCAAATAAATTAGCGCCCATATATTCATTATTGATTGCACATGCATGCATGCAAGTAGCAACTTATCATGAATAAATAATACATCTGCAAAACTCAAGTAGCAAACTACCAACAAATAGCCTATTGACACGTCACTTTCCGAATTGCCAGCTTTATCCTTGTGGGCCCTCATTTATATTGACAGAAGCCTTTGCAATTGTGATTTTGATCCATTTTCCCTTAATACATGTCAGTTTGATTTATACTCCATCAATCTCTTATTTATTGTTGTTTCAAATCCAATTATCCAATAATATTTTGACCACAACTCATAAAGACATTATTTCGCATATTTATAAAGATACCTTATCTTAAGCGTAAAAACACAATAAAAAAAGTGTTTTTAAACAAGGATCCTTTAAAGGATCGATCCAAGCAATTTTTTGTTAAAAAAGATTAATAATGTGCGGAAAAACGTATTAGTTATGTATGCAATAGTATGCATGTGTATATTTTGATTTGATTAAAACAGATATAAAAGACTAAGATTAAAAGATAAGTTAAAATAATATAGGATAGCGCTCCTTAATTATTCAAAGTAGGAATATAGGAAAGGGAAGTATATTTTGGGGGATGTATTGAATACATGAACATAACCCTAAACCATTGGAACTTTATGTTTAGAGGGGCAAATGCATGTTTGGAAAGCACATGGGTAAGATGATCAATGCTAAATTTAGTAGTTTAGAAAGACTAATTTAACAATTATTATTAAAATACCCTTGAAGAATAGAAAAATGACAGCCATAAACAACTTAAATTATTGGTTTAATTAAAAAGATTTATCATAAAGATTCTGATCTGTATCTTTGCAACCAAATCAAATCACAGAAGTGACACTTTCTAAAACAAGTAAGATGCATATCCCCTTCTCGTCGGAGACAAAAAGTACAATTCCCAATGCATGATTCCCAATTATTTATTACTTTGATACTACGCTACGTATTGCTATGTTATGAGTTACTCCTACTATCCCAAATTACTTGTTATATTTAGGTTTTTGGACACTATTTATGTTCATAATTTGACTCTCTTTAGCTTTAGATCTTTGATATTTTTATATAGGTTTTTGTGATATTATTTGATTAGTCTCAATATATAGGTTTTTGATATTTTTATTTTCATATAAGTAACGTATTACAGGTATAAATGTTTGAAGTTGCGTTTTAGAAATTATGAAAGTACAAATATAGCAAGTAATATGGGACAGAGAGATTTGAATAAGCTTTAATAAATTCGTTGAATTTTAATTATGTTCAACTATTTACGGTTTAATGATAATTAAGTTCTAATTATATCTTAAATATGATTTTTTTTTTCTTAGTTTAATCATATAATTTTTTAAAATGATCGAATAAGTAGTTACATCGTTATGCTTAATTCTCTAGCTGTGGAGCTTTTGAAACTGTATTGAGTGGATAAACTCCTTTAAAAATTCGTTCTTTTGGGTTGAACCTGATAGAATTGACCGAAACGTATTGAACTTATTAATTGAAATTTTGTTTTTATTTTACTATTTAGTTTTATTATAAATAAAAACAGGTGCATTGAATTTCCTTGAATTGAATTAAATTGAACTGAAAACAAGATCAAAAGAACATGTAGCTAGTGTTTTGCCTACTCTTTTTTCATTTTTTTCTACTTCAATTCGTTATAGCTGGGGTAGTGGGGCTGTGGGGGCACATATTATATCTCGGCTTCCTACTAAGTTTTTTGTAGAACCAATAACTTTGTCTGTTTTTGAATAATATTGCTTCCTCCATATCAAAATAAATACGGAGTACATAAGAATGTAATCAAATTAATTTCATCAATTTTTAATGGGTAATAATTTATCTCTCGCCTTTCTATTTTCTCTCTATCTCTCCTCTTTAATAGTTTTTATTTTGATACGAAAGTAATAACAACAATAATAATAAATGATTGAAGAGTTCGTTGTGGTATAAAGAAGAAAATGATTAAGCTATATATGGTAGCCACTATTATCATGATATTTTCTTTTTAGTTTTCTTAAGCAAGCGATAATTTTGGGTCGCAACGTCGAAATTTTATAACAGTAAGCACAAAAGTTTCCAATAAAAGTAAAATCTTTCCACTAAAAAGTTAGGTCCTACAAAAACGAATATCGGTACGGTTATGGACACAAACGAATATGAGAAAATGTTATTGTTAAAACTAACAATACGGGTACATGAAAGAAAACAATAAGTAAATATATAAATTTCTATATAATTTCAATTGAACATAGAGGTAAATGTCAAATTTGGTAATGATAATGCAATTATTAAGCATAACAGTTATTAAAAAGCTAAAAGACATAAACAATTAATACGGAAAAAATAACTCAAAAGCTATAAGGTACTCGAGTGAGCCTAATAAATTATGTCAATGTGGGTAGGTGTGTCAAACGTGTATTGATGTCGGACACAGAATACAGTAAATCAAAGGTGTATTCGTACAACCTAGCTAAAAAGTACACAAATATCATCACAAGGTTTACAGTAAAAAGTGGACCATTTTATCCCGTGTGACACTAATTTCGTTGTTATGTATCTTAATTGTTTAGCCACTAAACACACCGGTGTTGTTCAAAGAGTAAAGACTCTTAATTAGTGCTTTTCAATTGTTTAGCATTGTGGGGAAGAGTGGCGCACCTCATGATGCATATTTTGTCGAATCTACTAAATATTGACTGCACGGAGAGCAAGTCCCACACGGACATAGGCAAGCCAATTAGGCATAGGTACGTGAAGTTAATTCTACAGACTAGCATTCAATTGTTGTATGAGTGTATTGTCCTCGTCGTTGTAATAGACTATATAAACTATTCCTCAACCTTTATGATCAACTTAAACTTTTGGTTGAGTTGGTCCTCTAATTCCTTATTTTTTACTTTTTTTTTTTTTTCTTTTTACTCCATAACTAGTAATATATTCTTTTTCATAAAATTTTACAATTGAATTTGTTACTTTTCTTAATTTTTAGTGTAACGTAAAGTAACATAAATGATTTCAAGAAATTAATATAAAAAAGAATCCTTAAAGATTTAAGGATGAAAATGATAATTTTGAATTTTAAAGAAAATAAAATAAGAGAATACGTCAAAATATTATCTTATGATATATATCACCATAATGTGTTGTTTGAGAAGCGAATGTAAGTTTCTGTTATTTTATAAGACCTTTTGGTCACATTATTTTATCATATTTTACTTGAAAACACTATACAAAGTTAACAAAGTGGTGTTGAATCTTCACATTTCCTTACAAAGGTCACGTGCATGTTCGATTCTTGAGTATAACAGTATGCTCGTATTTATAATTTGATTGAGATCCAAATTTTTTACAAACAATTGCATGAGAGATTTGATGCAAGTGCCACATGATACATAAGCATTCTTTGAAACTTCTTTTAATATATTAGCTAGTTAGATAGAAGATTACACTTCCTGATAAGCTAATATTTAACATGTATTTTACCCCCGATCCTGATTGATCTTTAGCTTTAATAAGACTCTTTTGAGCCATTTCATCTACTAACTTTTGCTATTTCGAGTGTTTGTTGTGTTTTTTATAAGATTTTACAGGAATCGATGATTTATCGTTGTTTTCCGAGCCTTTTGAAGCACTTCAAGAAGTTAGTGAAGAGTTGAAGTCATTTGGAAAGCTTTACTGAGGATTATGAGTGTTAAATGAAGAACTAACGAAGCAATTTAGGAAAAACGAGCAAAGAAATCGAGAAACGAGCCAAGCAAGCTGTTCGCCCGGGTCGAAGCCAACCGCCCCGGTGGGGGTTGCTCGCCTGGACCCCTCCGGGCGGGCCCTCCGAGGGCGATTTTCCACGCGGTTTAGCTTTGTTAGGCCTTAGTCTATATTGTTTTTGTACTCCAAAATCCTAATTACATTTTATATTCACAAACCCTAGTTTAGTCCTAAATTTCTCTCTAAATGTGAAATACTTTTCAATCATTCAATTCAATAATATTCAGGTTTCATTCAATCTTAATTTTTGTTCTTTTATTCATGTTTAGTTTTGGTTTTAATTTATGCTTTTAGTTTTATTAGTTTTATGCTTAGATTTATTTTGATAATTATTGTTAATTTGTTTAGTTCAATCATGTTTAAAGTTTTAATTCCTATTATTGATTTAGTTTTTGTATTTTCAATTATGAGTGAGTAGTTCTCTTTCTAGGACCAGGGAATCTATAGATTGATTTTGATGTTTTGCTCATAATTGTTAGTTTGACTATTAATGTCCTTAGCTTGAATTAAGCCCTTATAAATAGCACTCTCTTTGTTTCTTGATATATTTTTTAAATACCTTGAATTAATTTTATTTGCCAGACGACAAAAAAATCAACCTAAATGTGTCGACCGAACATATCTATACTATAACTAAAGCAAGAAACGTTGACTTCATTCTTATAATGTAATAATTATATATTTTAAATAGTTATACATACCAATACCTATTTTCTTTACTATGAATAAAATGTGAAATAAATTATATAGGATAAAAAAATACTAAATTTCAATATATACGCAACGAAATTATTTAATTTCAATCTATCCATAATGAAATTTTCAGCATCAATTTAGGTACACGTAATAGATTTATTTAGCTCATCTATATAATTAAATTTTGTAAAGAAAATAATTGTTTCATCCTTATGAGAAAGTATTTAAATAGTGTGTTTAAAGTTATTATTATATCTAATCAACTTACCATCCATTATAATTAATTTTTTTTATTTAAAAAGATTTATATTTATTTTTTTCATAGAGTTATATATAAAAAAAGTGGTTAGTTTAGGTGTCTTTTTCTGTAAAATGAAAAATAAATAATAATTTGTAAATTTAATTATACTAATTATAAGATTTATAGTTAATGTAAAAATAAAAATAATCTACAATTTGTTTTATGAACAATTATCAAGATTAAAATATTTATTTTGCTCTTAACAATTATTTTTTTAGATTTGTGAACTGTGCATATCATGAGTACAATATTAATTATCAACCGTTAATGACCAAAAAGACTCCGATCAAAGTAGTTGTAATTTAGGATTCTAATAAATTCCAACAGATTTTATTTTATTTTTAATTTAAAGTATGTAATTTTAAATAATATTCTTTTTGTAATTTAAGGTGTTTATTTTCACAACTGTTCAAGGTGTCATTTGACAAAATAATTAAAAATATAGGTTTTTTTCCATGAATGTTTTATACTATTTAATTTGTCAACGAATTACGTTATAATTAAACTCATTATATATCAATGAAATACATATACACAAGAAATTACTTATACGTCTATTTTATAGTGTATTGAGAACTCTAGATGATTCCAACTATTAAAAGATGAAGCTTCAATAGTTCAATGTCTAATTATATTGTCTATTATGCTATTCTTGGCTCAACTTGAAATCGTGTATTTTAATATTTTAATGTATATGAAAATGTACACTTATATCTACCTAAAAGACAACTAGAAAAATAAAAATCAACTCCTTTATATTAAAAAGCCAAGAGAAGAATTATAAGCCGACACGTGTCACCATATTAAATGCAATAACAAGACACTCCATCTCCACATGGACAATGACGTGGCTCCTAGGTGGTAATATATGAACTCCTCCCTTTTGTTGTTACCTTTTTACATTCCTACTCTAATGTAACTACTTGTGATGTAAACTGAAATGAGTACTAAAAGTTATTAGCCATAATAATTATAAAGATTGTAAATCTGATGTAATATGTAATTGAAATGTTATTAATAGAAAATGACACTTTGTTTGGCAGTAATGTAGCACCTGCTAACATTGAGCAATTGCTTGCCTACACGTCATTTTCAATTGACAACACATTATCCTATCAATCCTCAAAAAAATCTATTCACAATTATGAAATCAACTTAATTGTGTACCAATAGATAAACGAAGCATATGAAACAATGCAATGAGCAGAATTATTTCAAGAAAAAAAATCTATCATCCTACTTCACATATATATATATAGATACACCACTTATGTGCCACAGTCTTTGATTGGTTGATAATATGTAACTTTATTTTTGAAATTTAAAAGTGATGGGTCGTGTTTAAAATCAATCAATAAGACTGATTATCACACAAAATATGGATGGGACAACAGTTTACTGATTTAGATTTGAGTTAATTAGGTAGCAAAATACATTAAACCCCCATAAAAATAGGTCATCTCAAGAAAATGAAATTCTAATAGCATGTCCATTCTTATATTACTCCATGATCTTCTCCCTTGCATAGTGGATTCCATACGTGCATTGGAAAATAGAACATCTTAATCAATGCACTATTATATTTTGATAAATGAGTCGTCTTAATTATTTATTAACTTCCTCTGTAGCTGGTTGTCTTCCTCCATTAATTCTTCTTCTCTTATCTCTTTTGTAACTGATACAATCAATGTGTTAATAAAATAAATCATCAAAATCAATATGCACGACTGTATTCTATGCTACTCTGCAACTGATATTGAGAAAGATGTTGCCACAAACGACTCTAAGCTATATTACCAACCTTTAGAGGATTCACTCCTTAAATCTACAAACCCTCTTTGATTTTTTGGTATGTCATTCTTTGCTCCCCTATTTTCTCTCTATGAATCTGCTTTCCAAAACCTCATACTACATTCAAGTTGGAATTGCATGTAACTTACTTCAATTTAATTAAGGTTTGATTTATGATGTTTTTATTGATTCTGGGTTGCAGGTTGTTATTTATTGAATTGCAACTCTCCGAAACTATGTTGTCAAAGCCAGCTAATAATTGATTTCAATTAAATTAGGAAAATTTTAAATTACTCATCTGTTCATGCTAATAATTTTTTATGTGCTTGATGATTTTAATTTGATAGATGCTCATTTTTTGTCGTGATATTGTGATAATGATGTCGAGGTGAATGGCGGTGCTCTAATTCTCTAGCTTTGATTGGAAATTCAGGTTGTGGGAGCTTAGAATGATTTTCAGTTGCGTCGTTTAAGTGGTAGCGAATTGCCTGCATTAGTTGAGAGGAGTTGAGAAAAACTTTAGTCATAATCTCCATCTAAATTTATCTCTTTATATTGTATTTTTTTTTTTTTTTTGAGATCTCTTTATACTGTATTTCATTCTAAAATATTTTTTTGTATTCTTTTGTTTAGTTTTATCATGCCCTTATCCCGTTAATGATCAATATCATTATCATTATTTTAAATATTTCATTATTCATATGATTAAATTAATATCAATATAGTTTACTTAACGTTACAACACAAAACACTTCCGGGGCATCGCCCGGGCCACAAAACTAGTATAATATGAAAAGGTCACATCTGACGTACATGTTAAATTTTTCGATCTTCATAAAATCAATATAAATTCAATTAAATTTAGTTTTAGATTAAGTTAATTTATATGTAACATATTTGTATTGAGGTGATAAGTGGCTTATAAATCATGTTTAATCAACCACGTTAGTTACAAACTTATGACATTTGTAGATTGAGTAATGATCGAGTATAAGTTGCTCAAAATTTTTTTTGTTTATAAATATTATAAAATATAAACTAGCTAAAAATATAATACTTGATCCTTTAGTATTATATTCCTTCTACTCTATACTAAACAACTCGAGTAACATAATTTTCTCCCAATTGATGAGTTGTCAAGTCATTTCGTTTGATTTTGATACAATTCGATCACAATGATATCTTACCATTAGGGTTTTGTATTTTGAGTTTTCAAGTCATACAATTCTATGCATCAACCAAATTCGCTATCATTAATATGTTAGCAATTAAGCATGTAATTGCTTATTATTATATTTGTTAAAGAAGAATGATTATCTCCCAAAAAAATATTATCACTGTACTATTCATTAATTATTGTACTATTCATTATATTCAAAAGATAAATAATTGTACTAAACTCTTACCAATAAAATTTAATTAAGCTACGAAATATATTATATTATATTGAAAAAATGGATAGATGTTTATATATGAATATATGATCCAATAACATTTTTATCATCTTAAACAATATATTAGACAATTTAAATTGTACCTTTTATCCTCAAGATTACAGTAAGGACAAAGATGGTTTGGAACTAATTAATTAGGCAATTGTCTGTGATACTTGGTCTCAAATTAATGACCCATTGACAAATTGTTTGCCTAACTATCGATCTGGTGTATGTCGTATTTATGAGTTTATGACGCATTACAATTAGCTAATATATGACATAATTTGCCTAACAATTCTTAAATCATCATGACATAGAAATTGGCTTAAAATGAAATCAAACCTTCAAATTTTATTTAATCTACTCGTACTACTCATTGGCGAAGTCAGGATTTGCTACATGGTGAGTCACTATTACTCGTCATAGTTTTTTTTTTTTTAAACGGTTCTAGTTTCGAATTAATTTCAATACCAAATTTTAAAAAATATATGTTAAAACCAAATAGTATAAGGTAATCCATAATCAAACGAAATAGTACTTAAAAATTCATCTTACAAGCTGAAATTGCTACTAAAATACATTTTACAAACAAATAGTGCTCTAAAAGTCTAGAGGTGATCAACCTTAGCCCAGTCCGTGAGCCCGACTCAGCCCGAAAAAAGCGGGTTTTGGGCATCATATTTCCGGCCCAAATTCGGGCTAGGCCCGACCCGGTTTTTGCAACTTTTCCGCGGGTTTTGACGACTAAAATTTAAGAAGTTTAGCTGATTTTTTGGGTCCGGTCGGAAAAGCCTGCCAAAACCGCTCTAAAATTCCGGGCTTTGGACAACAAAAGCCGGACCAAACCTAGGCTCGGCCCGACCCATGATCACCTCCATCTAAAACTATTACAGTTGTTCACGACCCGTTTTCATGTTTTAATATCCTTCAATAATATCATTCGTTCTATAAATCGATCATGAAATACTCAATTCAATTATATTTGAACAAGTAAACAATATTCATTTGCAAAATTTGAAAGACTTATTCAATTATTCTGATTTTTGAACTTCATTTTTAATCAATTAATTTTACTAATCTACACAACAAAACAAGTAAACTTTCAATCTGAAAATCTGACTAATTTAACTAATCTAACATTCTAACTAATCTGAAAATCTAAAAAAATCAAGTTAACAAGAAATGAAGAAATTAATTTTTTTTTTAACCTAAGTTCATTTTTTTTAGGTGAGATGGTGCACGTACACCAGTAGGACTATATGTGGCTCCGCCACTGGTACTACTAAATACTAATTTCACTCGCTTTGTGGATCAAAGCTTGATTTTACTCCTCATCAAAACAACCAAAGCTAGAAACCTGTTTTAGGCAATTTCATGATACTATTATTACTTATACGCGTGTTATATAAGATTCATTAATTTACGAGTATTAAAAGACAATGCGAGTATTTTTATAAATGTAAAGGTTTTGTAAAAGCTTTCACCACCTAATATAAAGGTTGTAGAGTGGAATCATTTTCATTAACATGATATAATTAATCGTTTTTGAAGTTTACGTAACAATAAAAATATAGAAATTCTCTAAAAAATTGAGTGAGGACAACTAAGATTTAGAAGGCATTGGTTAGGCAATGTCTTGATTTGGTCTCAAATTAACGACCAATCGATTTCGAAACTTCATTTGCCTAATTAAATGATGTATGTTACAAAATAATTAGTGACGTATTACAATCTAAACTGGCTGACGTCTGATAATAAGCCTAATTATCCCTAAAGACCTAAACCATCTAATTTAGGGTATTTGGCAAAGGGCCCTGAACTATGTAGATGTTAAGATTGTCATCAAATAGTTTAGTTCATTAAAGCGATAGGAGTTGGTAGTTAAAATATGACATTGAATCTTGAGCACATTAGAACATGTCTTTGGATCTTCTTTATGCAAACAAAAAGATCATATCAATCTTTATCTTATCTTGAGGCCTTTTTATGACCTTTCGATCCCCGAAATTTGCTCAAGAATCTTATTTTGACTAGAGGGGCACCACGTGAAGTTTCTTGCAATTTATTTTCCGAGACTCCAAAAACCTTTGAAAACTGTTAATTATAGCCTTCATTGTTAGTTTTGTAGAGAACTTTTCTAGGCTCCATATGTTTTTCGTCCTGTAACTCTCCTACTTGTTGTAAGTGACCCTAAGACGCCCCACGCTCGGTTTCTACCTCTTAAAAGTTAAAACTCACTATCTTCCCTCTTTATATAATTTTCATAAATAGGCAAACCGGTCTTTTCACTCTCCCAAGACTTGTCTTATGATTTGTTAGGCCCTATTTTTACCAAAGGGATACCATGCAAAATTCTCAGTTACTTTTTTTGGGACCCTAAAACCTTTGAAAACCTTGAATTATAATCTTCATTTATGGCTTCCGAAGAGCTGTCTTGGGCTCCGTTTTGTTTTCGCTCTATAATTCTCCCACGTTTTGTAGGTGACCCCAAGACGACTCAGGCTCGGTTTTAGCCTTTTAAAAACTTGTTATCTTTATTCTTTAAATTATTTTGAGAACAAAGACATACTAATCTTCTCGCTCTTTTGGGACTCATCTCATGACTTGTGGAACCCCGAAACTACTTAGGGTTCTCCATCTTTTGACCATTAGAGAACATTGAAAAATACTCCTAAAAGTCGGAAAGATCAAGAACACACTGTTTATAGAAAACGAATCGTATATATTCTAAACAGTTAAATATTAAACTTTCCTTAATATTAAGTGACAACAATATAGTATTTTTGGTGATGCATAAACAAAATAACACAACTTATTATAGATCCACACTTATTTTCATCCGAGAACAATTAACATATATGGAAAGCTTATCATTTGATAAGTTTTTAACAATAAAAAATGAAAAATCTAAAGTCATCAGCAAAATTCACCTCCTATAACCATAGTTGCTTAGCTCAAGTGGGGTTTATGTCGGCACAGCCCCATGAAAGCATGATAGCAACAATCCCCCTCTTTCCCAAGTAAGATATAGTAGCACTCTTATTTAGAACAAAGCTTTTCATTTTTATTTATTTTTATATATTACTCCGTAAAATTAAAACCATTAATTTGATTTCCCCCCAAATCCTTTTTAGAGGCCAATATGATTCCACGTGTCCCTTATGACCTTGTCATCACTCTTCCTTCCCTTATTTCGGTAATTGTACTTAATAAACATTAATACTAATATCAACCTCTCCCTTCAACAAACTTCTTTCATATCACCCAACAAAAACCTTCACTCCAACGCCCTTTCTCCCCTTTCCTTCATTTTAGTACTATCTCCCTACACTTTCTCCCTCTTGAACAACAAAGATTATAAAAAATATTATGGTGGTGACTTTCCGCGAGAACAATATTAAAGATTTGTTATCAGGGTGGGGCCTCTCCTTGACTGGAAGGCCCTGTAATACCTGTCACACTGCATCCGCTCTGTTATACTGCAGTGCGGATGCAGCCTTTTTGTGTGGCGCCTGCGATGCCACTATCCATCACAACACACGCCACGAGCGTGTGTGGGTATGTGATGTCTGCGAGCAGGCGCCAGCATCCATCGCCTGTGAGGCGGATGCAGCTTCCCTCTGCGCCGCCTGTGATCACGACATCCACTCCGCAAACCCGCTAGCGCACCGCCACCGCCGTATCCCCATCACCCCCTTCGTCGACTCCCCCGTCAACACAATCACCTCCCGCCCACCTCCGCCCTCCTCCTCCTTCCTCGTCCCGGACGACTTTGACACAACCGTCCCAACCCAACCTCCCACCCTCACCACCACCCTAGACGACGATGTGGACACGTGGCTAATACCGAACCCAAACAGCACAACATTCCTTTACAACGATTCAGACCTCCTAAATTTCAGCTATAATTGTGATAGTAATAATAAACAACCACCTCAATTTCAGCACTTTGACACCAAACCAAATGTTGACCATTCTCAAAGTTCCTACGCTTTTACAGATAGCGTCGTTCCTACTCATTCCAACGGAAACATTACTAATAATAGCCTCCATCACAACAACAACAACGCTTTCTCTAAACCGTCGGAAACTTCCTCTTTGTTCGAAAATTGCTTTAACATCGATTTCACTCAACCTAATAAACTCCATAACAAAAACAACAACGATTTCTTCTCTTCTTCTTCATTCAATTACTCCAGTCAACATAGCGTACGTCTCTCAATTTCAATCATTTCATTTTAGCTTTTTTTTTTTTTAAAAAAAAAAAATCCAAAATTAATTCTCGAAATTAATATTTAATTGTAATTTTATTTTTTTCAGGTTTCATCGTCGGAAATTGGAGTAGTACCAGATAATGGAAACTCAAATTCAATTTCAGAAGTTTCGTACACGTTTTCAAGATCAACGGCTGTAATTGAAGGAGGAGGATCAACGGCTATGGATAGAGAAGCTAGGGTATTGAGATACAGAGAGAAGAGGAAGAACAGGAAGTTTCAGAAGACGATTCGATACGCTTCGAGGAAAGCGTACGCCGAAACGCGTCCTAGAATTAAAGGACGTTTCGCTAAGCGTACTGAAAATAATAGTAACGAAACGTCAGACCTTGATTTCGTCGTTGATAGTGGATACGGCGTCGTTCCGGCGTTTTAATTTTTCGAAAAAAATATATATTAAAAGTAAAGTAAAGTAAAGTAAAAATGTTTATCCTTCTTCTTTATAAAGTGAAAAGAAAGAAAGTTCACGAACTTTCTGCTAATTTTTTTTCACTCTGTATAACTATTTTTCCTTTTCTTCGAAATTTCTCAATATAAACTTTTAGTACTTTAGTTTTTTTTCCCCTAATTTTTACTCAAAGTGTATGGTTAATGATGTTGTTTAAGAAGTAATTAACTTAAATTTGTATTAGATTTTACTAATTTTATTTTCAATCAATGGTTGATTATGTACTTTTGTTTGCCGTTGATGAACGAGGGAGCATCATAAAATGATGAATCGTTCAACTTAAGGGGGGAAAAATGCTACCCTCATTGCGAATAAAATGTAATAATTTGACATTCCTTACAAAAATTAGAATTTTTTTTAAGGTGTATCGTTTTTGTGTTTTTTTAATTTGTACCCTATATTTTTTTGAAATTGTTACTAGTATCCTTGAACTAACCAATATTAAGTTATGCCCTTTTTAGCTAATTTTAAATAACAAATTTGATTAAACATATACTTTTAAAGTTTTCTAAGAGATAAATCTAAATCATTTAAGTATTAATTACAATAATAGAATTAATTATAATAAAAATAATAAAAATTTTCAATGGAAATTAATTACAAAGGGCAGTACTTAGAAAATTAGGTGAATTTAAGGGTATGATTGAAAATTTCGAAAAACATTGGGTATAAGTTAGACAACGCAAAAACTCATTGTACACCTCGAAAAAACCGAAAACCCAAAAAAATTGTCATTGTATTTTATTTGTAGTGAACGTAGGATCTGTTTATATCAGTTTCAATTTAGTTCAGTTTCATCAGTTCAACTTCAATCAATTCAAGTTCAGTTTCTAATTTCTTTCTTCGATTATTTTAATTCAGTTTAGCTTCAATTATTTTAATTTAATTTAACTCCAATTCGTTCAGTTTAATTTAATTTGAATCAAATTTGTTCAGGTCAGTTGTCTTGAATAAATAAAAACAAGCCCGTAGTATCGAAATATTATACTCCAAGATGTAAAGATGCCCTTTCGAATAATTGAGGGGTAACGAAGGAATTTCAAGAAATTAATAATAAAAAATGAAATTTGGATTTCCTGTTGTTGGCTGTAGTTAATTGATTAGGGGATGTATCTATTGCTGGATTTTTATTGGCTCAGTACAAAGTTTTTCTGGCCGTTGTTAATTTCATGTTGTCTTTATTTAGATGATTATGACATGGGTGTATATTCTTTTATTTTTATTTTTTTTCTTAAAGGGTAGGTTTAAGATAAGGTTACTGTTGCTGAAAGCATTATTCAATTATGTGACATTGCCCAATTATTGTTGCCTTTTTGGTATGGTGGGAGGATTTGAGATATTGTTGTTTTGAGCCGAAGTTGAATCCAAATAAATATAAATATGAAGTATTGTTGATTTAAAATAACTGATTCTTTACTTTAGCTTAAAATCAGTTTAGTTTACTTCTGTTCTTTTTTTTATTTTGCTATTCATTAATCCTTCATAAAAAACTTTCAGTTCAGTTCAGCTCCAACCAGTTCAGTTCAGTTCAACTGTTTTCAGTTGAAGTAAACATGCCTAAGTTTAAAAGAATCTTTTCTAAGCAATTTAACTAATTAGCTCAGATATGATCAGACCATGGGATCGAATAGAGCATTGTCAATGTTTATAGCATGTTGCGTATATTGGAAATAAGCAATTCTTTGATAGATATGGAATTGATTTAGTTTTCAGTTTTAGTATATATTCCTTTTTTTTTTCTTAGATGCAATTTTTGAATTTTTTTAATATTTAAAAGTTGTATCTAACAAAAACGGAAGGAGTATTTTACATTACTACATAATCTCGCTTGCTCAATTGATTGACGACTTTGACAAAATATTACAGAAATTAAATCTAATAAGGGCGAAACATGCAAAAGCAATTTTACCCCTTGGCAGATAATGTATTAGAATACTTTGCAGTGAGGCCTCAATTTCTTCTACCAAGGTTGACCTACTTTAATTAGTGTCTTATTTCAATATACTACTCCGTATTAGCTCTATGATTTTGTGGACTTTGTTTATTCATTTAATAAACTATTTTAGCAAGAGTTAAAACAAAATAAATGAAAACAAACACTTTCTGTTTAAAAAAGAGGTAGGTTGAGGGATAGCTCAGTTAATCATTATTTTTCACTAAACAATACAAAAATTTTGAGACCAACTTTCTCCACTCCGTGCTTTGAACACACAACAATAAAATAAAATAAAATAAAAAGCTAGAGAAAAAAAAATACGGAGTATACAAGTATATTGTATAGCAATCAAGGAAAAGAAGATTCCAGAAAAAAGAGAGGGAGTTTCCCTTAAAAGAAAGGATAATAAAAAGATGATGATGCATGTCATGCTCAATTGACAATTGCTCATGCTAACCAATATTTTAAAAAAATATGATGAAGCAAGTCAATCAAGGAAAATGACCATAATGTTGTTGACTTGCTTTAAATCGTGATCATCCTTTTGCCTTTCCAAGTGGTTCAAGCATTACATGATTCAATTGATTACAATTTTCAAGTTAGGTGGGTTTTTGGAGTTTGCCTTTAATCTGTCATCTACATTTTGTTTTATTTTGCTAGTATCAATTAATTTACGTTAACCTTGTTTGGATTTTTTTTTTTTTTTTAAAGAGACAAATTATTATAGGTATATTTGTGCATCGTCTTATTAATTATGTTTGAAACTCTAATGATAAAGGTGTTGATTTATCGGACCACTTCCCAAAACTTAAAAAATTTCTTGTCTTAATTAATTATTGTTGGACCGTATCGGACTTCATCAGAAACTCCTCCATGTAGGGGTGGAAGTGGATCTTATGCCAATTCATTTTGAAGATAGAACATAATCCATTAGGTTTTGATTTAAATTATGAGATCCAAGTATCCAACAAGTCGAATAAATTAAGATCTTAAATTAAGATCCAATCTATCTATAACTAGCTAATGTGAAAATTTTAATGTATGGAATACAATGAGAGTTAATAACTCCCAAATTCCAAACATTCTCTACCTTGCCTACTAATTTCATTCGGTTACAAGAAGCCAGAAATAAGAGAGACACATATTACACATAACTATACAAGGACTAATAATTTTGGCACTTACGGAAATTTTACTAAACGACAAACGAATTAGAGCAAAACAAAGGCTATTGTTGCTAAACAAAGCAAGACACCTAAAGCACAAAACCAAACCAAACTAAACCAAAAGTAACAACAATACAAAACAGCATAGTACCACTAAAATCAAAACAAAAAATGCAACATACAACTATACAAGTTAGAAACTAATCTTACAATAACTGATAAATCCTTAAGACTTCACTACATCAGCAAGCAAGCAAGCAAAAACGGCAGTTTTCTTAGTATAACCGGTTGTACGACTTGTACCTACTCCGAAGAAAGGTACAAACAAAGCCATAAAAAATTACATGGTTATAATTTTTTATTTTTTATTTTTTATTTTTTTTTTTAAGATTTAACAAAAGCAAGAACATATTTATGCATTTATTTTCTAAAATTTTATTCCACATATCTGTAATCAACTAATCATTGTCAAAGCGTGAATAATCAAAAAAATAAAATAAAGCCCCGATTTTGCAATAAATATTAAAAAATAAAATGATAGTTTCAACGGTACATCTTATACGACATATATAAAAATATAGCCACTTCTAAAATTAAATATAACCTATTCATCACGCGCACAAGATAAAATTGCATTGTAATAATAATTCAAGAATTTTGAAGAAACTCAACTGTAAAGTATGCAGCTCAGCAACCTAATTAGGTAAAGCTACAAACATGAGAACCAAGAATATGGTTATGATAGTGACCAATGATATGTTGCAAGCTCCAATCTTTTCCTTTTATATTAGTAACAAAAAAATTATACACGTCTATCGGCCGCGAGATTCACCAGCCACGAACAATTATGGTTTCCACCATTCTCAGATTTGCAACACAAAGTAACCCTACCAAATATATGGTCTCCTTTACGCACAATCAGCTAAATGATTTTTGTTACTCTCTTTGATGAGATGTTAACCACTCCCAGATTTCAGCGTATTACTCAGCCTAAATGAGTCAATTCAAGAACAGAATTACGATCAGAAATTTCATACTAGTATATACAGAAGAAAGAAATTACTACCTACGTCACGAATTAGTTGCAACAAAAATTTATAGTTTATGAGGTATAAAATAATGATTTGTTGCAGCTAATTAGTCGCAGAGGTAGTATATAATCAAGCAAGTAGAATACAAAAGCATACCAGTCTAAGCCCTCAAAAAGGCCTTCTCCTTTGGTGGCGGAGGTCTTGAAGATAGCCCATTGTCGGCTTTTGATCTTGTGTAGCTCCAATGCCTCAGTGACGGCAGCATCATCAAGTGCACCAGGCAGATCCTATATTAATATGGAAAAATAAATGCCTGAATTAGGTACAATAATAACTCATTCAAAATTATAAAGAATATCCATATCATTCTTAAATGAAACACACGTTTAAATGAAACACACGTTTAAATGAAACAGCTTTGATAATCAAAAGCAGGACAACAAGACCAACCTGCTTGTTAGCAAAAATTAGAACCACCGCGCCCTTCAATTCCTCCTCCTGAAAATGCATGGAGCTCATCATCACATTTAATATCTCAACCAAGTGACTTCAACATCAGGAATGAATGAAAGCAATACTTGTATAGTTGTACTATATCTGTAAATATGGCAGCAGCTTGATATACATTAACCCAAGAACAAACTTTGGTTTTCATATTTCGTGCTAAATCCTTAATAATCACAGAAGCAGCAATCGAGAAGCAAGTAAACAGCTCAAAGCATTACCTCCAAAATTGCATGAAATTCATCTTTCGCTATGGCAAGCCGATCAGTATCACTTGAGTCCACCACGTAGATAATGGCTTGAGTATTTGGAAAATAACATCTCCAGTAAGGCCTGGGATAAAATAAAAATACATACAGAAAAGCAACATTATAGGTGATGAAGTAGTCGGCCAAATGTCACAAACTTACAAATTGAAAAGTAAATTTAACTTGATCAAGCAAAACTCAGAATGAACTCATAAAAGCTACAAAAGGGGAGAGCATGATTGGATAATATTTTTCATGGTGTGACACAATTATTCAACATTTAAACCAAACCAAAACAATACCAAGCAATCGCTGATCAGATTCTCAACTACAAGCTTCATACAAAACCATGCCTTTTGTTCCATCAAAAAAAAAAAAAAAACCGATGTCTTTTGAAATAGAGACGATAAACAGGAGATACTTCATAAAGGGATTCCAGGAATACTCCTTTTGCAAAATAAGAATTACTATCATTTGAGTTAATGTAAGATTGAATAGGTCACAGCACAGCTCAAGAATCAAATCAACAATGTCCATTTGCAAACAATTAAATTGTTTAACATAACATCACAAGGACTTAAAAAGCATTCTCTCATATCAAACAATTAGCAAACAAGGAGAAGAAAAAAAATATTTAAGCATATTTTCAGACTTGACACACGATTAGGAGTATTAACTTTGACAGTGAATTTGATTATTTAAGGGTAAATTGGTTTTGCCACACACCAAGGATATGAATTTTGTTTTAGTTTCACAATCTAATTATCTTTTTTGAGCACTTTTCCTTCTTAAACACTTATATTCCTCAACTTTTCCAACTTTCTTCTGATCACCCATCCTCATTTCAATCATCGGCAGGCAACAACTCAAGTGCGGCTAATTGAACTCAAAGCTCATGAATTCATGATGGGCAGATCCTTTTCAATAGAAAATAGCCGGATACAAGATAGATCTTCCAAAGCCAACAGGGCAATTCAATGAACATAGGAGGAGGGTGGTATTGAATAACTGGAATATGCACATGCCAATGATACACAAAGAAGACCAAGCCAAACATGGAACTCTGGTAGATATTGACAGTATGACACAAATGACAGAGGAAGAGGGTGCATGAAAAGCAAAGGAAGGCAACATGTCATCAAAGATTCAAATTCAGATATAATGTGAAATTTTAGCCATGATTTTGTTCCACTGTCTAATTGTTGAGTTTTAACACCTTCAGCTTCAATCACGGCAAAAAATCTCTCTAGAATCGCAGCGCAAAGTACAGGTACAAGCAAAAGGTGGCCAGTGGATCATTCAGTTCAAGTGTTCGGGTATAGGTTGGATTAGATTTGGGTCATGTAGATTGTGTTACATGTGGGTACTGGTCAGGCCATCTCTGTGAGGTGCGCACAAGACAAAAATTAAGTAGATATTTACCATGCCTGACACATGTTTTCGCTTAAAGGCTAAACAAAAAGAAGATGGGGAACTAGCAACAACAAGGTAGTTTCATCTACTTTTTTATTTTGGGTGCAATAATGATTGGCCTCCAATTTTAACTTAACATGTGTTCATCAAAAGGCTTTTAACTGAGTAGGTCTATTGTTTTAGGGATCGAATCAAGCAACTTAAGAGCTTTTGCTTGGAATTGTGTCATTAAGTCTTCAAGAAATCTAGTCTTTCACAACCTCAACTCGTGTTCTTTGCTCTCTATGAATGACGGATGTGAGAAAGTCGCGTCAAGTGCATATAAAATGCACACCTATTAGCCTAAGGTCTTTCGAATAAAAGAGAGGTCATTGTATTTTATAAATTGCCGCTCAAGTGCATGATACCATGCGTAAATTACCAAGTCCATAATAGGAACGAGACTAGGATTGAAGACCCAAGGGAGGAAAGAGGAAGTCAACACCCATGATACATCAATGCTGTCTTTAATGAGTTCTTGTTGATTATGTCACTGAGGTGGGTCCAAATAATAGAGTTCATGGAGGACCAAAAAGGCCATATGCAACTATCACAATTCATATCTATGAATTTTGGTTGAATATTATCAAAAGAGTTTGGACCCAAGTGCCACTAGTAAACACAAGATACTACATTTGAATTTCAAAAGTTGACACATTTCACACCTTGAAGAAGAGATGGATAATGTCTTAACTCTTAAGTCGATCTTCTTAGTCAGCACTTAGTTACCATAGGAATACTACACTAAAACCAAGAAAAAACTCCTATTTACCCTAAAGTTGAGGTTCATATTAAAACACTTTCATAATATTACAGTATCATTTATCATTAGCAGTTAAAAGTTTACAAGAAAAACATTAAGGTGCATTTCCCAAAACGTGGGTGCCTTACATTTTCAAAGACGGGCACTAGAAATTTCAACCAAAATTTTGTGGGATGCAATGAACATATCAAGACTAACAACAAAGCAAGATAAGGTTCAAGTGCCACCGCAAAAGGTATTACTCAAACTTACTAAATATTACTAAGCACAACTATTGTTACTGGAAAAGAAAAGGACTATCAGCTCTATGAATCAGAGATTGGATACAAGGAGGTACCTTATGCTTGTCTGCCCACCTGCATCAACAAACAAAACAACAAATATCAGATAATAAGTTTGGAAATTTATGCATACACAATCCAGTTTCATATTAGCTCATTGTACAATCAACAACATATCTAGCATAAGACATTAGTATCAATAAAGGGAAATTGATGGAAAGATAGCATAAATGGATTGAATAAGTTTTAAGTACTGTAGTTGAAAAAGGATAGGATCCAACTACTATTATATAGTATATCATGTAAATGTAAATCAAGGGTTACAGGAAAGGTGCATGCAAACTTTGCCAAGAATTGTCTACAAAGAAAACTTAGTCCTGCATACTAGACAAAAATTGGAGTACTTGTTGATTAAAAGATTGAGAAAGAAAAAGGTAGGAAGACTTATTGTTACGCCAATAAAGGAATAGAGAAAAAAACAACTAAATATGGGAGTATGAAAAAGATATATACAAAATGGGATTAAGAATGATGCAGAAAGAGAAATTTAAAAATCTGAGGGAGTAGGTTGCTATGCTACTTAATTACCACGGTCCTATCTCCTGATGGTTTGTGTAAATATGTGACTCGTGCATGATTTTAACATGCATTTTCCTTATCAATCTTCAATTGACAACCTACTAAACCAACACCATCATCGGTCATGATTTTACTTAACCCTAAATCACCTTACTCAAAGATCTATTCCTCATATCATTGATTTGTGATAAGAGCCCATATCAAGAATTATTTCTTTCTCCCATCATTTACTGCACCAATCTCCTCTGACATATGAATCCCTCCCAGCTCTCACAAACTTTCAATTGACTGATTTTTAGATCATAATTCAAAAGCCACTAGATCAAATCCTTTCTATTTGTACATTTTACATCCCAAAAACTTTCATCCATTGAAACTCACAAATTTCAACGAAATCCTCAATACGAACACCAGTATTAAGGGCCCACAAAGGGGGGTCTTCCGTTGAAAATGCAAAATCATAAAAATGAATTGTTACGGCTTAGCAGTCATTGGATCCTATAACTTTTCATCAAGGCCTCCTTAATTGTTAGAGCTCAAAATATTGTCATAATGGCGGTCAGAATGGTATGGCTTGTAGGTTTCTTTAGACAAGAAGTTTTCAATTAGTGACACATCAATCACAAAAGCATAAAAGTTTCTAGCTGGGCTTAAAAATATATATGAATTTGTTGGCAAAGTACATTGACAACCACTAAAAACATGGGCTTGGCGACAGTTTAACAAGCAAACAATGACATACCAAATTACCAATTGGCCAATACAATCCAGAACTAGAGTCATTCACTCATTCCCAAGAATCCCAACAACTAACAAAGTTTTTTTTAGCATCTACTTTCATGGAAGATAAAACAGGACATGTTAGCAATCCCCATCCCATATTTGAGGCTCAAAATATGTCCAAACTTCTACTATCTTGTCCCATACTGCATCCTCTACAATGCATCGTACACTTACACCAATAATAATTAATAATGTTCAAGAGATTGGATAGTATCCTAAGCCCCAAGAATCACCTTTTAACTGGCACATAATCCTCTTTTCTTAGTCTAAAAATCAACATCGATTCAGCTTCGCACCTCAAGATGAATAGTGCATCAAGGTCGTGACTGTATGACCTACTATAGAAGAATTTCTTCGCTAGAAACGGAGATCATCAAAGGCCAACAATGTAGTCAATGTAGAAGTAAAAAAGAAAAAAGGATAACTAGTCAATTGATCATCATTCATAAATCGTTACTCCCAAGTGTATGGATCCAAATACTATCAACTCAAGATCCACGACTTCAGCAAACACAACAGCACCACCATCTCAATGTTAAATGGTTTTTACATAGCTACAATTCCTTCACATTACCAAAAATATATTATCTCATGTCCTATAATCCACATTCAATCAATCAAATATGAAATCAAGTACATAACTACAAACTGTTAACTATTGGTAATCTCCAAAAACAAACATATAGATCACTCATCTTAGACAAATCACCAATGCAAAATCAATCAAAACAACAAAAGAAAAAGGTCACATACCCAGATCCCACACTTGAAATTTAATGTTTTTGTACTGCACAGTTTCCACATTGAATCCAATAGCTGAAATCAACCAACAAAAAAAACCCACATTTCAATAAAATCTCAATCAAGTATTTCTCCCCAAAAAAAATTTCAAAATTAAGAATAGAAAGAAAAAAAAAAATACTAACTTGGTATAGTAGATACAACTTCACCCATCTGAAGACGATCTGGGGAAAAGAGATCAAAGTACAAAACATTAAAAAAAAATCAAAAATTGACAAAAACCCAGATCACAAAATGCAAAATTTAAACAGGGTATAAATCAAAATTGCAAAAATCAGTAAAAAAAAACGTACAAAGAATGGTGGTTTTTCCAGCATTATCAAGCCCAAGAACAAGAATTCGAGCTTCCTTATTGCCAAAGAGGGAAGAAAATAAACGACTAAACAAAATACCCATTTTTTTTTTCAAAATTAGGGTTAAATTTTTTCAGTGCATCAAATTTAATTAGATCAAATTGATTTAAGATCTAATTGAAAAAGAATCTTATCTCCTTGCCACTGCAAAATTAACAAAAAATTAAATATTAAAGAGTGATCATTGATTAATTAATTAAGGAAATTGAAAATGGAAGACATGCAAAATTTGGAGGAGATAGAAGTTTGCCTGAGTAGAGAGAAGAACAGTGGTTGATTTGGGGAAGAAGAGTTGAATTTGACCTTTTTTTTTTTTTTTTTTTTTTGG